>JZKD02S2161497.1:223862-236351 GCA_000966675.3 Picea glauca
GGGTTTCTATGTTTCAGCGCTCCCCGTTTTTTCCCGACAGCCGAACTCCTGAAGGGCTTCTCAGATATCCTTTGGGCACCTTCTCTGGATCTAACGATCGTAAGGGATCTCATTTGCTCCCGATCAGATCCAACGACTCTAACACTACATGCGTTGAGCTCTCCCTCTCCCTGTAGCCATATACCACACCGAATGCAGGTTCTATAATACCGCTACACCTCTTGAACTTTGTAACACAACCAAGTGACTCCTTAGCACTCAGGAACATTCAAAGGTCCAAAAATTGGTTCTTCCAAACATGATTCCCACCTAAACTTCGGGTCCAATGACCACTTATCCAACCCATTCAGGTTCAGTGTTGTAAACCACGCTCTGATACCATATTATAACATCCTCGGCCGTCATCCCACTGGCTGGGAAAATGCTACTGCGCGGAACAACATTCTCATACTTATGTAATATGCATTTAAATGAAGTTAAATGGATTAACAGAGTAACATATAGTTATTTCCATCATACAGAATTAATGAAAACAACAGTAAGCATCATCACAACGAAATGCATGATAATATAGTAAGTATCACAGACTAACATCACATATAAATTAAGTACAACATTAATACGTATCTTTGAAGTTGTAGTAACTCCACCTACCACGTGCATACCTTCCACAAACCTCCCAGCCTTAGACCACACTGCTCATCACTCTCAGCAGTGGGTCACCCCCGAGCTGGGACCAAGCTCCTCCCAAGGTAAGGGAATCCTAAAATAGGCTGAGGTTACAGGGAAACTACAGAAAATAACCGGAAGGATTCATCCCAGGATGCCTTCTTACACCCATTACTCACAGACTCTCATTCCCCACATGTTTGTTTCACCCGAGAGTATACACCTTCACAAGAACAGTCCATTAGTGCTTCACCTCCCTCTATGGGCCTCGACAACAGGCCATATCAGGAAGTCTTAGAGCTCCGTAGCTGGTGATTGACTCTCTCTGGTAGAAAACCACTTCCCAACAGACTCCTTCACCTAGAAACAACTGCTCACAGGCCTGATAGCCTGCCTCTTCAACCATGGGCCTAACCACCCGACTCTTCCACCATATTCCACTTCAATTCCCAGAAGGTGAGGATAACAACAACAACAATAGAAATTCGGTTAACTCACGGGTGATAGAAACAACAAGAATTTGGGTATGGACATCCAAAAATGACAACAGACGACACTAAGACACAACACGGTTTAGGCCATATCCAAGATGTTTCGTCTTCACAATAAAACAACACAGATTGGCTTCACAGTTTTCTGTTTTCAGAGATGTGTGAGGTTATGCAAAGGTCGATCCCAGAGCTCAAAAAAATTCACGGAGGATGGGAAAATGGATAGAGAACAATCTTCCCGTGAGGGTTTCCTTCATTGTGCGCAGGTATGCAAAGGCAGACACATAGGAAAAATGGTTCAGAC
Organism: Picea glauca; assembly: GCA_000966675.3. Lineage (NCBI taxonomy): Eukaryota > Viridiplantae > Streptophyta > Pinopsida > Pinales > Pinaceae > Picea > Picea glauca. The sequence goes on from JZKD02S2161497.1 coordinate 225,327, forward strand.
GCCACAGATCCCCATGAACTCAGGCAGAGGATGAAAAAATGAGGAGCGAACCCCCTCCACGGCTAAATTCTGTAGATTTTAACTGCATGTACCTGGGCCGACACATGTCTCCCATGAAGCTGCATGCGCTCCATCAGCATCCATTCCTCTCCAGGAACTTAGGACAACACTCAAAATTTTCCACCTTAGTTTTAAAGAAATAATAATAATAAATTATTATCCCTTTCTAGAGGTAATCCCTCCCCTAGATTAGCCCCTAGGCCCAACACTTAGCCTTTCTTTCCACCTTTCAGCCCCCATTCCCTTACCCACTCTGTGGAAGTTTAGTCGCCCATCACTCATTCATCGTGGTCGGTCTGCACACAGCGATATTCATATTTTTATTAACGTTCTGCATAATTACATATACAAAAACAGGTTCCTGGCCTTAACACTTAGGCTCTCTGGGATAATAAAATCATAATCCTTACCATCTTATCAATACTCGACTCACCAGCCTACAAAACATGATTTACAATTCATAAACACGATTACAACAGGGCTCATCCTTGGGGATATTACAAGGGGCATGGAGGAGAAGATAAAGTCTTAGAATTGAGAGAGCAGACAAATTTTGGATCTCAAGGGAAATTTGGAAAGAATGGTATAGAGGTCTCTGAACTGAAAAAAATATCATGAGCATGGCTGCATGAGAGAGAGAATTGTGAAACTCAGGTAAAGAAAACCCAAAACCCGACCTAAGCATAGAGGGTCATGAATTTGATGCTTGCTAAGCAAGGAAGTGACACTGATAAGGGAGGGATCTGAGGGATTGTAGAGGTAGTGAAGGGACTCCCTTATGAAATTGAATCCATTTGGGAAGGCATCTCAGAGATTTTTGGAGGCCCTAGTATGGTAGGTAAAGGGGTTTCTGCCATTGGTTGCTTGTGACGGAGAGTGGCCTTCACACTTACAATAGCTCTGAGACATTGAATGTTTTCCCCTAGAGGTATCATGGCCTAACACATGGATATCCATATTGTATAGAGGACTAGTGCATTTGAGCCTATGGTTGGGTAAAAAAGTTCTCACCCTCAGTCATTTGGGATAGTCAATGAATTATGACAGATAAGTCTCTTGATGTAATTTATTTTATGTTGTGTAATATAATTATGTTTTCTTATGCAATGAATGAAATGATATTGTTAATTTGTAAGAACCTATAAGGAAAAAGGGATAGGATGTATGCCTTGTGTTTCTTGTGTAAATAATTTATTTTTTTTATATTTTGATTACCCCTAAAAGGAAAATTAGATTTATTAGTTGAGTAATTGAAAATGAGTGTATGCTCTATGTATCTTGCGTGTGTATAGTATTTCATCATTGGTCATAATCTCTTGGAATTATATTACAAACCCCCCTTATATGCCATAGTAAACTTGATGTTTATGAGTGAGCTTGTGGAGTTGCAGATTCAACCATGGAAAGCTAATGGAGAAATTGGGCGAAAAAGATGAATTCGCAAACCTTGGTGCATTAGTAGACCAATGAAACCATGAAAGAGGAACCCTGATATCTGAGATGACAGGGATCTGAGATTTCTAAAAGAGGGACTTATTTAAAAGTCTAGATTCTTGGATATGGAAATCAACGGTGGAACCCCAATCCAAATAGCGAACATCGTGAAGTTTCGAAGAGTGGATTTTCGCCAAAGTCTAGATTTTGGATGTGGGACCTAGTGGAGGATGGAGACATCCAAGTTATCATAAATCCAATATTTCAAATAAATCAACTTTTTCCAAGAGTCGGATCTAGATATGGAACCGTGACACAAAGGAACCTTGAGGTGTGTGATATCATGCTCATGGGGGAGTACATGTGGGGATGACGTTGAGCCCACATAGCTGGTTACGTTGCGAAGTTAGATGGAAAACCATGGAGTGGGGGCTAGAATGGTGAGCCAAAGCAGAACTTGGGGCTATCCATAAATCTGGAAGTTCTTTAATTGTGATTTATTGAAAATGTTGAATGTCCGACACCATGTCAGCGAACCAAGGAAAATGCCATGTCAACATTTTGTTGGAGGCTATGTCATCAAGAAGGACCAATAAAAAATTCCATGGTAGCAGGACTCATGGTGGTGGATACTAGATGATGGAATGAGGAGAAGGAATCGTGACCATTCAGAGATACGAAAAATCATAATTTCTCAAAAAGGGATTTTAGAAAAAATATGAATTATGGATGCCACGTTAGCATAATGAGTCAAATGACATGTCAACATATGGTGCCACAAGTGCCATGTTGGTTGTTGAGTCAGCATGCCACATTGGCATGCCATGTGAGAAGACACATCAACAAGATGTCCCCGCTAAAAGGTTACAATGGAAGGTCGTGGGGCGGAGGTCGAATGGTGGAACCAAGACCATCTAGAAATACATAAATCTAGAGTTTCTTGTAAATGTATTTAGTAAAATGACAGATCCCGGATGCCATGTTAGCATGCCAATTTAGCATCTATGTTAGGTGCCATGTCAACAAAGGCCATCACTGGAGCCATGGTGGTAGTTTGATCACAAAAGGATTTATCGAAATAGTTGGATTTTGGATGCCACATCAACAGTGTTGCATCATGCCACATAAGCATCACATGTCATTCCACATCCTTAGGGTGACCATGTCAGTGTGGGTAGGATCGTTGATGGAGTTCAAGGAGCATATCTTGAGGAGAAATGGATAGTCAAGATCTCACCTTGGTAAGAAATGGATGGTGGAACTGAGAGGTAGAACCTAGAATGTCTAGAAATCCAGGAAATCTCAAAACGGGATTTTATGGAAAATCCAAATGCCAGATGCTGGAATGGTGTGGTGGAACCCAGACCATATGAAAATTTGGAAATATGGGATTTATGAAAAAAGGACATTCAGTAAAATGTCGGATGTCGGATTTTCGAATGTGAAACCTTGAAATAGCAGAACCATAACCCAAAAGAGGAAGGGAAGAAGTAAGGTGGATGGACACATCAACCCAACATGGATGCCACATATGATGGAACCCCATACAACATGATCATCTAAGACTAATGAGGAGGTGTCAGGTGGAAGGTGACACATGGAGAGGAAATGTATCCTCTCATGGTGGAGTCACAACAGAGGGGAAAGGTTAATGGTTGATCACCTATGAAGCCCGATGTTGATATGGACCATTGATTGGACATATCTCAGTCATTAGATCTTTCAGGATTAGGTGACCCCGTTAACGATTCTACAGGTTAAAATCTCACTAGCGGTCTGGACCATTGATTGATGTGACTCGTAGTCATCCGATCCAAGGGACATGCAAGATATAATCTGATGGTGTAAAGGAGAAAGAGACAGGAGCCACTCATCATGCAACCATTGGTTTATTGATAGGTAGAGGTCTATCATTGGGTACACGTCAACAAGGACAGGCAAATCAAAGTTTGCTAAGTACATGTGGGACCCACATAGATAGTGGAAATAAAATATGGAAATATGGGTTGAATCTATTTAAATGGACTTATACAAAACTCTGGATCCCATATTAGGAGGAACCATGCGGGTGGAACCTAGATATATGAAAATCCAAAAATATGGGAATTATGAGAAATGGGATTAATGGAAAAGTCAAATTTTAGATGGGCAGGTATTTGGAGACTTGGAGAATTTCAAATGGACAGATATCTAGGAATTTGGAAATCCAGATATCCAACCCTTTGTTAAAGTGTGAAGCGGTCAATCCTTGGAAAACATGAACAGGGGAGCCACATCAGTTGAGAAACGTAGGCTAGTGCCTATACAAACATGTTCATGCGGATGCCATGAGGGCATGATGGCATCATCATATGGATTGATGAGCATAAATTCAAAAGGGCATAACTTCCTGTGGGAATTGAACTTGGGTGGGGAGGATAACAATCATTTCACTTACACCCGGATGGGGTGCCACCTGGAGAGAGTGTGCGCACAACTAGCACAGAGCAACTGGGGGAGTTATTAACCCCGAACGCCAGGCCACCCAAAGCATTCATTCCTCCGTGTCTCACACCATGAGAGGATTTATGGTAATGCACTTGGCTAGGCACTCAAGCGAGCGAACCAGCCAGGCAAGGCATACTAGGCAGACACAGAGGTATTCTAATGCATCAATGGAAGTTGCAAGGGTCACTTCACCCTTCAATGGTGTAAAGGGTAGCAGACAGGTATTATATCGGGAGCCCTCCTCGATTCTTTTTCCTATCTGGTGCACCCTCCTAGTTGCGTTCCTCGACTCCCACTGCAATGCACAAGTGCTTTCTTGTTGCGACCTCTCAATTTTCACCAGCGGCATCCTCCCCAAATATCTCAGCTCCACCTCTCCTTGAGGATTTTCCATCTCCCTCCCTCACCTGCTGCACCTCCTCTTTGCTTCCATCTCTCCCGTCCACTACCCCCACCTCCCTTCCAGCATGCCCCGAGAATGCGAAAAATCTTAAAGGGGTGCCCGAGGGGCACCCTCTCTAAAAGTAACATTCTCACCCCCTCTCAAATGGAGGTCATCGCCCACTTCGCTAATCCTCAACACTCCACCTAGAGATTAAAGTCGACTACCCTCCATGGAACCTCTCCATTAAAACTAGAAAATGAATCCTCCACTGCCCACCACCCCACGTCCCCCCTGCCGCTGTACAAATTCAAAGATGAGGCACCACCCCTGGATTCACACACTACTATACCCACCAACCTCCTAGCCCCTTCCATAGTCAAACCAGGCGACCCCCTTTATGGGGATGGTAGCTGCCAAGTAGAGGAGGAGATCCCTCCAAGTTGGCAGCTGGAGATTCATATAGGTATAGCCAAAGACACTACTCCAGAATCCGACAGAGCAGCGGGAAAAGAGGAAGACGAACAGACCCAACACTTCGCTAACCGCCTTGTGGAGGAGCATCTCGACATCCTCTTCAAAATCAGGTAGAGGAAAGTGGACCAGGAGCACTCTCAGTGAATCCTCAGCCAACAGATGGATATCCTGTTCGAGGCGCTCTCGGATGCACCGACACATGCCAAATGCCTGACTTGCAACCAATGGTTCATCCCATCTTACAACATACATGTGTTAGAATATTAAATATTGTGCTCGTTTTACCATTGACAATACCCTTGTCACCCAACCATAGGCCAAAGCCACCCTCCGAGCACCTTGACCTTGACAGAGAAGAATACTGGTAGCAATCAATATCCAAGAAAGGCTAATGCACCAAGCAAGAATAGAAACTAAGATGATCAGATAGTCCCACCCAGAAAATGACGCAACACCTTCCCCAGAAACTTGTGCACAAAACTACCAACTACAGTGCGCAGAAACTGCTCTCTGCAATTATGAGAAGTGTGCATAATGAGAACTGACACCCTGTATTTATAGTGGTCTGGCAGACTTATAGGGTACAACTTCTCCTTCTGGGTACTAATTAATTCACATTAATTATATTTCTACAGCTGCCATCTCATCTAGGGTTTCCTTTACTTCTTTGCTTCCTTCCAGAATATTCTAATCTCGTCATAGGACACAATAGAGGTTCATACCTGTCGAAGCTACCATAATATCAACACTCCCTCCTAGCTAGGGAGTTATGGTCTTGAGCACAAACAGACCATTCAACTGGTAGTATCACGAGCACCGTCACTATTATCCAACTGGATAATCTCTTATGACAACTGGTACAATATCAATTGATAGAACACACATGTGTTTATCCATGGTAGTATGCAACTACTCAAACCGTGACACATAGTCACAAACAGTGGAACAAATCCACCAAAATAGTATATCTCTACTGTCTGGAGACAAGCAGTCTCCATAAAAATCATCTGATGCCAACCTGCACAGAAAAATATTGTTAATATAAACTGAATCATCTGGTCCAATATTTCACTCACGTTTGTGAGATATGAAAGAATATCTTCCCTCAGAGTAGAACAATGAGATATCTGGACTATTCTTATCAAACAAGGAAGAATAACTGTTCTGTCTTCTGAACCTGAACCATTCCCCACCCTGGGCCATTCTTCCTACACTAATCAAAGTGCACCCTGGAGAGAATGTATAAACCCTAAGGAATTTCTATTCCTGATTGTTGAGCCTAGACTATTCCCCACCCTGGGCCATTCCTCCTACACTAATCAAAGTGCACCCTGGAGAGAATGTATAAACCCTAAGGAATGACTGTTTGGACCATTTCCTCTGTTAACCACAAGAGAAAAAGACTGTCCTGCATCAACCTCCAAAATAGACCATTCCTCATGTTAACCACAATGAGAAATCGTTGTCCGGCGAGGTGGGCCAGTCTTCTTGAGTAACCCTCAAGAAGAGAGACTACCCTAGACAACTCCCCATTTTAACCACAATGGGAAGTCATTGTCTATGATACATCAACAATCTTGACCATTTCCCATGTTAACCACAATGGGAAATTGTTGTCCGTCAGAAATCTCAATCCACTTTCCAAACAGGAAAGAATATGTCCAATCTGGACTATTTTTCAATCACAAAGATAAATGTTTCAATAATATTTTAGTGCTCCCTCCTAACCTGGAGAGTCTTCCCTTTCAGCTAAGGGAGTTATTTCCACGATCCCCATCTTCTCTCGGAAATATGAAAATTTTATTCTGGATAGAGGTTTTGTCAAAATGTATGTTGTCTGCTCATCAGTGGGGATATACTTGAGCTTTACCTCTCATTCTTGGACTTTATCTCGAATAAAGTAGTATTTGATCTCAATGTGTTTCGACCTTTCATGAAACATGGTCTGTTATGATAATCTTATACAACTTTGATTATCACAATATATTATGGTCGATTATGGAATCTGATCAAATAAATCAGAGATTAACTTCCTTAACCATATTGCTTGAGTGGATGCTTCACATGCTGCCATATACTCTGTTTCTGCTGTGCTGAGTGTGATAGACTTTTGTTTCTTTCTGCCCCAAGATATCATAGCAGAACCCAAGCTGAAACACATACCTGAAGTGCTATTTCTATCTTCTGCACTTCCTTCCCAATCTGAGTCTATGAATCCATGAAGCTGTATATTGTTGGATGTGGTATATCTAAAACCATAGTTTATTGTTCCATGAATATATCTGAATACATGCTTTGCAACTATCCAATTCTCATGTCTTGGTTCCACCTGGAACTGGCTTAGTGTATTCACGGAAAAGCAAATGTCTAGTCGAGTATTTACCAAATACATCAATGACCCAATTAGTTGTAGATATAGAGATGGATCTACTGGATCAAAATCTGGAATTTTCACTTTCCTTATATCTGCATTCAAAGGAGTGTCCATGGAATTACAATCCATCATTCCAAATTTCTGAAGGATCTTTATTGCGTACTTTCCTTGTCCAAGGAATACTTCACCACGCTTCTACCATACCTCTAGTCCCAAGTAATAATGCATGAGATCTAGATCTTTCATATCAAATTCAGAAGCTAATTCCTTCTTGCACTGGATAATGAGAGACTCTTCACCTGTTATGAATATATCGTCAACATATAGTAGTAGGATTACAGTTGCATTGTCTACGAATTTATAGTAAAGGTTTGGATCTGCATGACTTTTAGAGAAACCAAGTCTTGTTAGATAGTTGTCCATTCTGGCATACCAAGCCCTTGAAGCTTTCTTGAGTCCATATAGAGATTTATTCAATCTGCAAACATGAGTGTCTCTGGAATGTACCTCAAACCCTTGAGGTTGTTCAATATATACTTCTTCTTCAATAGCTCTATTGAGGAAAGTTGTCTTTACATCCATCTGATGTAAGTTCCATCCCATGGAAGCGGCAAGAGATATGATAGCTCTGATGGAAGTATATCTAGCCATCGAAGCAAATGTTTCATCATAATATTCTCCCTCCTTCTGAGAGAACCCTCTAGCTATGAATCTTGCCTTGTATTTATCCACGCTTCCGTCTGCTGCATGTTTGATCTTGTACACCCATTTTGAAGTTACCACCGATTTTTCTTTAGGTCTTGGTATGATTTCCCATACCTCATTTTTCATAATGGATTGATGTTCTTCCGTCATAGATTCTTTCCATTGTTCCTTTTGAACTGCTTCTTCAAATGTGGTAGGTTCTTCATCTAGAAGCTTTGTCATGTATGCTGCATAACTTGAGAATCTTTTAGTTCTTTTACTCTTTCTGAATGTTCCTTCTGGAACTTTGAGTCTTTTTGCATCTTGTAAGGTAGCTTCAAGCCAAGTTGGTATTTTCTTGGTCATAGGTATGATATCTGAATCAATGTTTTCACATGGCTCCATAGGATGATTAGGTAGTTCCTTTTCGTCATTTACGTTTTCTGTTCTTTCTTCATTAAGTTCTTCAATCTCTTCTTCTTCTATATTTTATTTGATGGATTTCTTGAAGGCCATCCTTTCATTGAACGTTACGTCTTTGTTGACCTCGATATTGTGTTTTTCTGGAATATATATTCTATAAGCCTTGGATGAATCACTATATCCCACAAATATCCCTTTCTTTCCTGAAGGTTCTAGTTTATTCCTCTTGTGCTTGGGAATGTGGGAGTAATCAGGACATCCAAATATTCTTAGATTTTCCACATTAGGTTTCTTACCTGAAAATAATTCTTCTGGTGTCATGTTTTTCAATATACGATGAGGACTTTTGTTTTGCACATATATTGTTGTCATTGTTGCTTCTCCCCATAAGAACATGGACATACCTTGATAATTTAGTAAGGCTTTTATGGTTTCTTCAATGGATATGTTCTTTCTTTCTGCTACAACATTTTGTTGAGGATTATGAGGAACAGTAAGCCCCCTCCTTATTCCTACCAATTTGCAGAATGCAACGAATTCCTTTGATGTGTATTCTCCACCATTATCGGTTCTTAGTGTCTTGATCTTCTTATTTGTGAGGTTTTCTATTTTTGCTTTGAACTCTTGAAACTTGCTGAATACTTCATCTTTTGTCTTTAGTAGGTATAGCCAAGTCTTTCTTGAATAGTCATCTATGAATATTACGTAGTAAGAAGATCCTCCTAGAGATTTTACTGGCATCGGACCACAAACATCTGAGTGTATTAGATCTAGAATCTCCTTAGATCTGTTATTGTTGCTTGGGAATGGTTTCTTGATATTCTTCCCAAGGGCACATCCTTTGCAGATTCCTTTGTGTGTAGACTGCAACTTTGGTATTCCTTCAACCATTCTTTTGAGAAAGGGTAATGCTTGATAATTAATATGAGCGTACCTTCTGTGCCAAAGTTCATTAGGGCCGACTTTGTCATGTACAATAGCTTCTTCATTTTGTTCTAGTAGTCTGTACAAATTTCCTTCACGACTTCCGATAACCCTAGCATTCTCTATGCTGGAGTCTTTATGCCATGATAACACTTTTCCATCCACGAAATCTATTCTGTTTCCCTTGTCTTCTAGGCAAGATATTGATACAAGATTCTTTTCTAAACCAGGTACATATAAAACATTGTTTAAGTGAACATAATTACCTGTTTTCATTTTGATGGTGGCTTGTCCAAATCCTTCCATGAGGTAAGTGGTTTTGTCTCCAAGCTCTACCTCGTACGAGGTCTTCTTCTCATTTAGATTTGAGAGTCTGGCTTGATCTCCCGTCATGTGCCTAGAAGCTCCACTATCGATTATCCACATGTCATCTTCAATCGTTCCAGTAAGTGCTAAGTAGTGTAAAAGACTAATTGTTTCACACATGTCTTCGGTTGAATGGTAACTAGTCATGCCTTGATCCAAAACTTCAACTTCATCATTTCTGTCTTCTGAGAGAGCCAAAAGGTGCGCTGAGTTAGGGCACATCTGAATATATTCCTTTTGAGCAAGATGCTCCATCGCAAGGTGACAGATCTGAGGTTAGGGGTTCTGCAACTGCTTCTGCTAGTAACCCTAGCGACAATGTCTTTGGAAGATTCTCCTGCTAGTAACCCTAGCGGCAGTTCCTCAGTGAGCTCAATACCCTAGCGACTATGCTTCCTTCCAGTGTTTAGACTGAATGAAGGAGGTGTGGGCCCATAACCTATTAGAATATGAAAGATTGTGCTTGTTTTACCATTGACAATACACTTGTCACCCAACCATAGGCCGAAGCCACCCTCCGAGCACCTTGACCTTGACAGAGAAGAATACTGGTAGCAATCAATAGCCAAGCAAGGCCAATGCACCAAGCAAGAATAGAAACCAAGATGATCAGATAGTCCCACCCAGAAACTGGCGCAACACCTTCCCCATAAACTTGCGCACAAAATTGCCAACTGTAGTGCGCAGAAACTGATCTCTGCAATTCTGAGAAGTGTGTATAATGAGAACTAGTACCCTGTATTTATAGTGGCCTGACAGACTTACTGGGGTCGACTTCTCCTTCTATGTACTAATTAATTCACATTAATTATATTTCTGCAGTCAACATCTTGTCTAGGGTTTCCTTTACTTCTTTGCTTCCTTCCAGAATATTCTAATCTTGTCATAGTTCACAATAGAGGTTCATACCTCCTGAAGCTACCATAATATCAACAACATGGTCATCCTAACCCAGCCACAGACTAATGTTTCTAGGTTTCGACTTTTTTCTGTTCAATTTAGTTGCAGAATCATTGGTCCAACGATCTATAATGACCTTGCTTTCTTTTCCTACTATTTTTACACAGTCTTAGTCATGTTAGCCTTGCTTATAGTTTTCTTAAGCCGAACGCAGTACTATCTAGTCTGTATATTTTTGCTCACGCAGACACACTGTAATTTTGGTGTAAAAACTCATATGGACATGGCAATGGTTGAACACTAGGAGGGCACATGTGTTGGTTTCCCTCTAGTCATGACATAGGTGGCTGACACTTGTCTCTGTACAGTCCACGGTTGATATTAATACAAGGCTCTTTTTTATTTACAAAAAAAAGAACAATCGTTTCTCTTAACCATCTAAACTAAATCCAAGTGACTATAAAGTATTATATATTATCACTACTTGCCATATTTTTAAAAATAATTCTAATTA
>JZKD02S2161497.1:269672-282897 GCA_000966675.3 Picea glauca
TGATCCTGGGCTCTTCCTCTTCCTTTTGTCTTCCAACTGCTGCTTCTTGAGTTTCTCCTAAAGCTTGAGGCAAAGCTAAAGGGTTGGGACAAAACTGTCTTGGCAATTTGGCAGAGTTTCTTTGCTATGATTTTTCCTCCTTTGAATAGTACCCCTACCCCTTCTTTTATAGGCTAGAAGGAGCTAGGGTTTTTGGCGAACTCTCGTCCATGCATGGCTCGGAGTTCCAGTTAACTGACAAAAAGCCTTGTGTCCCGGCGGAAACTTTCCTGATTTTTTGCTTTGTTAGGTACCCGCAGGCTATTTTGGGTTAGCCCGCGGATGCCCACGTTCAGTATAAGGACAACAAGCGGATGCCCGCGTCCAGTGAGAAGTTAGGGCGTGGGTTACTTGGTTTTAAGTGGTTTTTTGAGGAATTGCTCAGCATGGCTTTGGCTAGGAAGAGGCATGAGTAGGCCTGATGCCAGGTAAGCAGGGATAGTGCAATTTAGGGTTATAACAGTTGTGAAGAATGCCTAAGATGAGGACACAAAGATTTCACAGTTGGAAATGACGTTTAGAGGCCACACATTATTTTGGTTCATGAAACTACACAGTACTACACCAATAGGTAGAAAATATTTTCCACATTAAATACATGTTGAGTTGCCTCAATGTTAAAGTTTCAACTATACAAACTCTTTTGACACCTAGTAGGGTGGCTTTCCATGTAAAATGAGATGGAGTGAATGGTCCATATAAGCTATCACCTCCTTCCATAGTACATGGTTTCTACATACCTATGCATAAGAGAATCAACATTTATTTAAAGGGAACATTCATTTGGCCATAATAGGAATTAGGGAATTTTGGTATATGAGCTACACTTATGAGGAAACTTGTAGTTGTGGTGGAAGTGACAAATAAGAAAGGCAAGAAGGAATTGAGAAAGGCAAGAAGATACAAGAGTTTGAGAACTGAGGTTGAGAAAGGAGAACAACACAATGAGTATGTGAGGAGAGAACCCTAGTCAATAGTCCAGATCGTAGAAATACCAGGCACAAAAGGAGAGGGAGAGGATCCTCAGTTCAATCCTATAATAGAAGAGTCGTTAAGTCCCACTGAGTCTAGATCCCACATCGAACCCAAAAACCCATGTGGGTCATCTGTATCTGAGATAACATTTGAATATTTTTCAAAAGAACTTATAGTTAGTGGAGGAAGTCAGAATAATAGTATCCATAGAAATGAAAGAAGTGCATTGAGTCAGAATCAACCAACATCATCGGGGGTAGGTACTACACAAAACACCATGGTAGGGTTAGAAAATACACTGAGAATGCTTGAGTTCTATGGAGTTGGGTCGGAGGACCTAGAATAACATCTATTTGTATGTGAGACAATTTGGGTTGTGAAGAATGTCTAATATGAGGCCACAAAGATTGCACAGTTGGAAACGACATTTAGAGGCCACACATTAGTTTGGTTCATGAAACTGCAGAGTAATACACCAATAGTTCAAGCTAGGACATTGGAAGAAATTGAACAAACATTATTAAAAGAGTTCAAGAAGGTGAAATATGAGTCACAATACATTACACAGTTGAGTAATTCAAACAAGTACAAACATAGTCAGTTTGGGACTATGATCAAAGATTTAAGGATTTGATGGGTAGATTGATGTTCCAAATTTTGGATAAACAATGCGAAGAATGGTTTATTACAGGATTGTTACCACAGATTCGCTTCTCGTTGATACAATATAATGTTTCATTGTAGCCTAAAGATTTGGAGATTGTGATGAATCTAGAAGCATATTTTGTAGGGGATGGTAGGGGGATGGCTCAACTACATAAATAGTTAGTTTCCTTGAAAATCCAATTAGCATAGCTTACGAAAGGAAATGAGAAGAGGGAACAAGTCTGGTGTATCACGTGTAGGGATGAAGGACAACATAAGGACGTGTGCCCAACATTTGCGCAGTATTTTTCAACTGGAGCACTGATCCCATTACCGAGAGGAGGGTACTGGGTAATATGCAATACATGGGGACATCATCCGCTTAATTTTCCATTGATGCACAAATAACAAAGTACACCTCAAAATTTATTCTATAACTTTTGCAAGTTAGTAGGGCATGAAGAGAAGGGACATCACGCATTCGACCTAATGAGAGAGAACACTTATGATATGTATAGAATTTAGGAGGAAAATACCATGACATCAGGTATTCCACTGTATAATAATCCGAGAGTATTTATTCCAGGAGGCTGAGGAGGATTTGGAAAAGGTCTAGGAAGAGGGGGTTTTGACAGAGGGGGTAGAGGAACAATAATCTGCTACATTTGTAATCAACCGAGACACTTATCTCATGACTGCTTGAATCATTGTACAACCTGGACGTATTGTAGAGCACTGTATCATGAGATAGAAGACTATCTGCAATCACTTGAAAAAGGGTAGGCAAGAGGGAATCAAAATCAAAACCTGAATCAAAACATACAAATGATATCAGAAGATAAGAATGACAAAGGACCCAGAATAACGATTGTCATGTGTGGAGTAGCTAGGATAGGGAATGATGTCACAAATAAAGGGATGAAGATTGAGAAATGGATGAGGAAATTAGCAAGACCTATGCCGACATTTGACCCAAAACAAGAAAAATATATGTATCAGCAAACACAGAAGGATATACTAGGACCAAATTGGATAAGATCGACATCATCAGCACCTCCTGTGGTTGACATGCCTTCAGTCTACGACTGTACTATCCCAGAAAGGCCGCTTCAATAGGTAAGTACTTTGAAATAATTTATGAATATTTTTTTATAATTGATGAAAGATGAAACTGCATTGAATGCATTGTGTGGAATGATTGATCATTGCACGTAAAAAAGGGAAATTCCTACCACAAAAAGGGTAGTGAATCAAGTACTGTGAAAAAAGAGGACAAGCAAAGAGTTCAGACTAAGTGTCCATATTGGGGAATATGACATGGACAATGTCATTTTATACTTGGGTTCTTATTTAAATTTTTTACTGAAGAAAACATGGGAAATGATGGGGAAGTCGAACTTAATTTGGTCTCTTGTCTAGCTAAGATTGGTGAACCAACACAATATAGTACTAATTGGCTGATTTTTAGGGGTACATGTGAATATATATGGGGTGTGTAGTATAAGATATTTTGAAGTCATCGAGATCATGGATGATAGTCATCCATATCCAACACTCATGGGTCTTGAATGGGCCTTTGAAAATCATGAAATTGTTAATCTGAAGAAAAGGGAAATGATCTTTGAAGTAGGAGACTTCAAGATTACCACACCATTGGATTCGACAGAAGGAAAGAGGTATATAGAAACAACTAAAGGGAACAAAATTGATAACTTGTATAATATGATTGCATGAATGGATGATTACATTAATCTGACTACATATGGTGCTCTATGTTGGTGAAACATTAGCTCGTGTGCATCAGATTCAAAGGAAGGTTTGGATCACTAGCAACAAAGGATGCATGGAGTATCAACCAGATGATGTGCCCACATTAATCGATTGTCACGCTGCATTGCAACAGAGTTATTTGACCCACCCAACTATGATGGTTTGACTGACATATGTTATTTTTTAAAGGGGTTTGAGTCACAGATACCTGAATAACAAATATTGTTGGAATTAGATGTTGTCTTAATGGCCACTCCAACCAGATGGTGAGATTCACATAAAGAAGGAATAAAAGGTTGGAAACAGTGTAAAATATTAATGTAAGTTAGATATGGTACCGAGGTTGAGTATATTGCACAGAAATATGTAGGAATGAGTGACCCGAAAGATCATATTGCGCAATGTAGAGAGATATGGAGTTCTATACCGAAGAAGGAATGGATGCATAGGTTCATGCATACATTGGATACTATCCCCAAGAAATGGTACATGAAACTAGAAATGCACAGAGAAACAATGAACTAGGACGAGCTAACTCAAAGGTTTAAGATAACATTTACTTTTGAAAATGAATCTCCATTAGCAGATGGACCTTTGCAGGCCATTAGAAACAAGATACTTTTAGTAGAAGAGAAGATGGATGTAGTACCTATGCATAGTGCGTGTAGAGCTTCTGTGACAGTTCATGAAATACTGGAATGTTATAATGTTTCTAAAGAATATTAGGATGAGGAAGATCCAAGAAATATACAAATACTTGAAACTGAGGGGGAATGCGTAGTAGAAGGTCCAGAGCTTGGAACTATTGCATATGCACAACCATTAAATATGTGTAAGGTGAATATTGGGACAAAATAGAGTCCAAAGTTTTTGCATATAAGAGACTATTGTAATGATGAAACTATGGAAAATATTGCATACTTATTGCACAAGTATCATGATCTATTCCCAACCACGTTTTCAGAAATGAAAGGGATTTCTGGTGAGTTAGGAGAAATGAATATCCCTTTGAAACTAGATGTTAATCCAGTAAGACATAGACCCCACAGACTGAACCCAAATCAAATTGAACCAGTAGTAGAATGAGAATGGATAAGTCCATTGGTAGTACAAGATAAGAAAACACAGGGAATCCAAATTTGTGTAGACCTAAGAAATATAAATGATGCATGTATGCACGATCCATTTTCAATACCTTTTACAGATGAAGTGTTAGAGAGTGTATGGGGGTAGGAGGCCTACTCTTTCACAGATGGATTCTCAATATATCACTAGATAAAGATTGTGCAAGAATACATACATAATACTACCTTTGCAACAGAGTGGGGAGGCTACCAATACACAGTGATGCCTTTTGGGCTGAAGAATTCACCTGCAATTTTCTCGAGAGTAGTTTTCACAACCTTTAATAAATTTATTCATAATTTCCTTGAAGTTTATTTAGATGATTGGATTGTTTTTAGTCTATTAAAATATCATATAGAAGTACTAAGATTGATGCTGGATAGGTGTAGACAATGTCATATTTCATTGAATTTAAAAAAATGTATTTTTTGTGCTCCTTTTGGAATTTTGTTGGGCCATGTGGTATGTAAGCAAGTCTTACTAGTGGATCCTGCCAAGATTGCAGTGATTATGGACTTGCCACCACCTACATCAGTATGACAATTAAGAGAAACACTAGGCCATACAAGATACTATAGGAAGCTCATTAAAGGATATGTGAAAATTACAACACCCATGGAGAAGTTGTCAAAGAAAGAAGCTAAATTCTAGTGGAATGAGGACTGTCATAAAGATTTGGACACATTGAAGAAGAAGCCATGACTGCACCAATTCTGATATTCCCATATTGGAAGAAGGAATTTCATGTTCATGTGGATGCATCGTCCATAGCTTTAAGCACAATATTATCTCATCCAGGATAATGAGAGTTATACCACTCAATTGCATTTGCAAGTAGGAATCTATCAAAAACAAAAAAGAACTACACTAAAAAAGAATGAGAGGGGTTGGGAATGGTGTATGCGTTGCAAAAGTTTAAACACTATTTGTTGGGTTCTCATTTCAAGATGTATATAAACCACTCTGAACTAAGATACTTAGTGAACAAGACAATGTTTGGGGGAATAATTTGCATATAGTTACTTTTGTTCCAAGAATATGACTTTGGATTCATCATTCAACTAGGAAAATTGAATGCAAGACCATATCACCTGTCACACATTCTATCAAGAGAATATGCAGGGAATATAGATGATAGTTTACCGGATGCACATTTATTTGAAATTCAAATGTTTGATGACTACTTCACAGACATTGTGAAATTCTTAAGTACAAGAATGGCTCCATCGGACATGACTATTGCACAAAATAAAGAGTAAGTGGTTAAGGAAACAGACTATCAACTGATCGTAGGAAACTTATATAAGTTAGGTGCATATGAGATATCAATACAATGTGTGTTAGAGCATGAAATGCCAATGATACTATCATAAGCACACAAAGGTATTGCAGGAGGACACTACATAGGTAAAGAAACAACGAAGAAGATTTTGTGTGTAGGGATCTAGTGGCCCACACTTCACAAGGATGATAAATCATATTTTCAGGCATGTGATGTTTTTCAAAGGGTTGGAAATCCATCCAGAAGGGATGAGATTCCCTACAGGATTTAGATAAATGGGCAATATATTTTTTTTGATCAATCAATCCACCAACCAGTAGATCAGGAGCTAGGTATATAATCACTATGAAAAAATATTTGACTAGATGGGAAGAAGCATCATCGGTCACAGACTACAATGCATATACTACTGCGTGATTTTTGTTTGAGAATGTCATTACAAGATTTGGCTGCTCGTGTATTTTACTGAGTGATCAAGGGATGCAATTCCTGAATAAGACTATTGTAGCATTGACTGAGTAGTTTCAAATTCATCATCAGAGGAGCATGTCGTATCACCCTCAGAAAAATGGGATAGTAGAATCCTTTAGTAAAATTTTGGAGAATACTTTGACAAAAATATACAATGTAGGAAGGGATGATTGGGACTTGAGGATCCCTACATTATTATGGGAATATAGGACTACAAGCAAAAAGTTGTCAGGATAAACACCTTTTAGGTTGGTATATGGACAAGAAGAAGTAATGCCAATGGAATTTAGTGTGCCAAGCGTGTGCATTGTATCGATTATTGATCTTTCAGACTCTAGCATAGTAGAGGAAAGACTTTCATAGTTGTTACCACTCGAGGAAGACCAATTTGTCACATGATTCCATCAACAAGTCTAGAAGGCAAGAGAAAAAACATGGCATGATAGGCATATTAAAAAAAAAAAGTTTCAAGTGGGAGACTTAGCATTTCTATATGATAGCAAGTTCATGCAACACCCATGGAAGTTTATGATGCATTGGTTAGGTCCATATGTGATCAAGTATGTGACAGAAGCAGGTGTTGTGCAACTAGAAATGTTGAATGGTGAAGTCTTGGGGGGACGGGTGAATGGGAGTCGACTAAAAATTTATAGGGATGACCGACTGTTCGTGCACTAGTATGACCTGCACAAAAACCTATGTACCATAGTAGTGTATTATAGTAAGAAAAATAAAGAAAAAGAAAAGAAAAATAAAAAGAAGTAATTAAGTGAAGGAAAGAAACAAAAAAGTTGAAGTGTTAGTCAAGGTTCAAGAATTTAAGATAGTTCAAAACAAGAAATAAATAAAAGAATGTCATGGATGAGAATGAAGAGGAATCAAGATACATATACATCAAGAGTAATTTCATAGAATAAGTGACTTATGCATTGATAAAGGATCGTGCAGAGGGAGTGAATTGCGCGTAGAATAAAATATTGTGCAGTGAACGAACAAATAAGCCAGAGAGTTGCGCAGAATGCGGAACATGTGAAGAAGGAATTTGAGATGGTTTGCAAACATATTCTAGAGGTACGAATGGAGGTGGATACTCCATTGGAAGATCAAGTAGAAAATATCAATGAAGACATCTAGGTATTCCAAACGAAAATTATTGAGTTGGAAACACCAATGACACCAAGCACACCCCCAGAAGAAAGAGACCAAATGGAGAACACAGTAAGCACCATAGTGGAAATTAAAAGCAATTTGAAAGTATAATGTGCTAATTTGTACGAAGAAAACACAAAATTTTGGAATCAGTTGTCAGAGGATTCTGAGTTATAGAGTATTGAACATAAGATTCAAACTGCACAGGAGAAGGCTCAAAAGATTAAGGAAACCATCAACAATTTTCCATTAGCTGAGAAGATGAATACAATGCAAGAGAGTAAGAAACTATACTCTGAAATGAACCGGTTCAGGATTGAGAAATAAGCTTGCATGCAACATATAGAGATATTGTAGGAAGAAACATTAAAATTTCTAGAGGAAATAACATAAGTGCAACACATGATCAAACAGGCAGTCGAATAAGCTGAAGAGAAATGTCAGACTCATATCACTGCAGAATTAGTAGAAACAATCTTTTTAAATGAAATAAAGGTCAAGGAGAAGACCAATATAACAAAGGATATTTTTGAAAAATTCAAGGAGAAGTTGAAAAACGCTTAAGGGGCTTGGGACTAGCCATAGGTGAGTGTTGGGGGCTTGTTGGACAAACATTTTGGATGAGAATAACTAAGTTTTGGAATTTTCACCATAGAAAATGAAAGAGTAAAAGGCAAGACCAGAGAATGCAACAAGGGCACATTTTGTGGCGCAAAAGAAGAAAAATTAGTAGATCGATACAAAAACAGGAAAATAAGTTGATCGACACAAAGTAGGAAAAATGGTTATGACTGATTAGGGTTTTGGGGATAAGTTGTTATGAAACATTAGGGTTTTTAGACCTACTCTTTTGTATAAATATGTAAAGGGTTGGGTAAGATTAGGTTGTTGAGAATAAGAGATTAAGTTGCTCATGAGTGATGAGGAGAGTTTATGCTTGAGGTTTTGGGGAAGATATTTCAGGGATAGGACCATATTTGAGAATTTGCATAGATAGGATCGCTCTGCAGAGTGGCTAGGTATGTTTGGGGATTATAATATGTTGTATCTTTTGTAAGCGCAGTGCATAGGACTGAGGTGATTATTGTACAAAGACTAATATAAGAAGACAACTATTGTGGACATAGCCCAAGGATTGGATGGACCACGTTAAAATCCTGTGTATAATGTGTTTCTTGATGTGATTATTCATGGACGTTATGTTTATGCATGATTAGTATAGATGTGTTTAACATATGGTTGATGTGCAATAATAATGAATGACTCAGTGGGTTGGTTACGTCACAATCTATGCTATATTGTTTTTTCAGAATAGGGTTTAGGGTACCGAGTGAATCTTAAATGGGTTAATGCCACACAACTATTATGGTAAAAGTAATGAACTGTTAGTTAATGGAAGCCATACATAGGGTTTGTCAACTGATAAAAGGATGCTAAATAAGGATAATGCACACAGAGTGAACACAAATTAATGGTTATGTTGATAGACTCACATCCCCTCATCCATCCATAAACTTGGTTCCTGTAGCCCCAATATATGCCTTAGGTGAGACTTCACTTGCATGTAGGTGATGCCGAAAGGGTCGGTATCTAAAGGATTTTTGTTGATTGAATAAATCGAACCTAGGGTCTTATAACTACATGCCAACACCCGACCACCAGGTTCTTATGCAATCCTAACAACTTTCCTCTTCAATCTTTAGCTCCCAAAACACTTTCTAATTCTCCCTCCATTGTTGTTATAGCTCTTGAGATTTTATTTCCTTATTCACCCCCCCGGCTCATGAAACACATGATTTTTCCAAAAAAATTACGTTCTCCCCATACCAATTTCCTCTCTTCTCCACAATCAACTTGACTCTCTCTCTCTCTCTCTCTCTCTCTCTCTCTCTCTCTCNAATCTTGATTTTACTTCATCTCCATGCTCCAAATAACTGTGGGATGTGACTTCTCACACCCACCTCTTACATGTATTCAATGATTAGGATCTCATACACTCAAACAAAACAACAAAAGGTTGTTCAAAATGATAATAAAATTTATGTATGTGGGTTTGAATTAATACCCATAAATAATTTCCCATTTGGACCTATTATCTCCCAAAATGAATCAGTCAATTTGTTCCATTTTGTAGGTGATAACATGGTCATAAATTAGGGTTCTATATAAATTTTTAGAATTTAGAAGTGTCAAAACATAGGATTTAAGATGTTATCCTAGAAATAAATTGATCCTCAAAAGTTCTTTTCAAACAATCAAGAAAAAGCTTTTCAATAGCTAACATCTATTTTGAAGTTGAAGTTAGCTGGTGAAAGACTTAGGTTTCAACGGCTAAAGTGTACTCCCAGCAGGAAGCAAGTCAGTGAAAGTGTCAACATGGGTTTTCCTCCAACAACGCTAGAAACCCAAAAAGGATATGCCAGACACACATCATACAAAAATCATGGTGAGATAATGGAAACAAATGAGTGGTGACACCTTTTCATCATGTTCTAGCAGGACATCATGATATATTGTGCTCACATATTTCGTGTGGCAAACAGAGGAGGGAATGGGGAGGTGACAAACTCTTAATCATCATTGCAACCAGAGGATAAAGTACCAGCTATCTAATGACATCAAATCAAATCATCATTTCTTATTTTAAACTCACGGTGTTCAAAAATTCTATTATGGGGTTTCATATTTCAATTGATAGCACAGGGTCATTTTCACTAGCACCAGCATTTTCCTTATTAAGAAGATTACTGTGTCAACCGTGTAAAAATTAACTGGTGATTAAGTTGCAAATGGAAAGGAAGAAAGGAGGACTACTTATGAGGAAAGAATTAGACAATTTATCTATTTTGCAATCTTATCCAGAGGTGCAGAAGCGTTTCTCAGACACAGGTTGTATGACATATGTGGAAAAGTTGCAGGAGGGATATCACTAGGTGATAGTAGAGACTTTTGCAAAGTCATACGATAGAAAGAAATCTACAATGGGTCCTCTGGAATTGATAGTTGATAAATATGCCATCGCTTCAGCAACTGGCTTCCCCAGAACAAGCCAAAGTTGGTTTTAAACAATAGTGACCAAGAATTTGGATTTTAGATCATACCTCAAGACAAAATTCCAAAGTATAACCTGGAAGAAAAGTATCCATGTTTCTTACCTTGAACAGGAATGGCAAGTTCTGTTTGAGGGCATTCAACTATATATAACCTCAGAGGGAAGGTATGACAAGTTGATGTTATATCACTTTAGACTCATAGATCACTTCACAAGGAATGTCCTTCTAAATTTGCCTTTCTTTCTTCATAAAATCCTAACAAAGGTGTGTAATAGGATCAGATTTGAACCATTCAGCATAAAAAATGCCCTTTGTCATTATGGCCTGATTAAAATGATCATCTTGGAAGAATTGAGACAGAGAAAAAGAACTTGGCAGCACTTTCTCTTCTGAGAAGGTTTTGAGACCTAAACTCAACCTATAAATGAAAAGAAGAAAGCATGCAAGAAGAAGAGAACCCCTCAGAGTAGCTCAAAGAGAAGGAGAGCTCTTCCAAATTCACCAGAAGAGAAAAAGTATAGCATGAAGCCCAAGAAAGTTAAAAAGAAACTAGATTTCAGAACAAACCTTGAGCAATCCACAGTAAAGAAGGTAAATGTTCTAAATATTCCATACACAGATTTAGACACAGAACCAGAAAAAGATGATGAAAGTCTAGCCATCAAAATTCTAGAGCACTCCATGGAACCTGCACAAGATTTTGAAGTTTTGACTTCCAAATATGAAGGTGAAACCTCAAGAAATAATAAATCAAAGAAATCACAAAAGATTAAGGAGTTGAAAGAGGTAATAACACAACAGGAGGTTCTAGAAAGGGTGATAAAGGCAAGATATAAAGCTTTATCAAAGAATTTTGAAAATACCAATGCATCTTTTGATAATTTGGCACATGAAAGTATAAAGGATAAGAAGAAGAATAAAAAGATCACAAAGGATTATAATAGTTTATGGTGGTTAGCTAAGCGCCTGAAGTGGAAAATCAAAAAGTTGAAGGAAAAAATTACCACACATCCAAATTTACAAGTGTTGGCAGAGGTTGTTGTAAATCTACAGGGAGATTAATCAAATAAACAATGATTTTTTATTTTGAGCATGAATGATTTTCCTTTTTATTAAAATAGAGTTTTCACCAGCACAAAAGGTGCAATTATAACCAATTAGTTGTTGAAAAGTAGAGCTTTCATCAACTAATTAGAAAATCCTAAGGCGAAATAGCTGGTGAAACCACATAGTAAGAATTTTGAAGATTTGATCTCAAACAAAGCTATTTTTGGGTGATTTAACGGATAAGAGAGTATCAAAAAGATTAATCACCAAATCATGAAATATTCAGTTTCAAAGATTCGTGGAGATTTTGGAGGTGAATGCTTAATTGGTCAACTAAAGCTTTGTTCACATATGTTGAAAGTTTTCCAACCACTGAAGACATCTGTCCTTTCCTTGATGACACATCAGAGACATAGCAATGATGAAGACCAGATGTCGAAGACAAACTTTGAAGACAGTTCGATTCATAGGAACTAGTTCTTAGTTATCCTATTATATTTAGTTTTGTTTTTTGTTTCCTATATTTAGAAATCCAGATCCAGTTTTCGAGTATCTAAGACTTGTTGTAAAGGCTATAAATGACTATCTTTTTCAGATGCCAGGGTTTGATTTTGGATACAAAAAATACTATATTGTAAACAAACTTTTTCATATGATAATTCAAATCACATTTTTCTCTCTCTATTGCTGTCAGATTCTCATCTTTCCTTCTGTACTCTTATTCAAGTTGTTTTATTTGTAGAATATCTGTCATATCATTGGTTAGTTCATAACTTGATTAATAGTTTCTTATCATTGTTTATTAAACCCTACATTTGTATTTGGTTTATAAGAATTATTTTCTCACCCACTTAAAAGCTATCATCTGATTATTGATCCTTGAGAGCACTGGTTCATTTGATTCTCATTTTGATTGTCTGAATACCATAGTGTAATTGAGTTATCCCATTGATCTACACATACAAAATACAAAAACAAATTTACCTTAATTTACCAAGCATCTTTGACCCACAACCTCAAAGAGTTTCTTGGAGTGATAACAAATTGGCACCATTGTTGGGGATCAAAGACTGAAGCTTAACTTTCCTGGGAGATGACACAAAGCTTATCTTTGATGACATACAAAGATTATACATTACATTGGTTGTAATCATCTATCTTGAAACTCCACAAGTTCATCCTGGCTCCAAATAAGATCAGTACTAGGGTGAATCTACAAGAATCACCTATCACACCAGTGCCCAACCCAGAACTAATTCTTAGAAGAGGAAGATCATTTCAAGGCTAGACTTCAAAATCAGGTACCCAAAGTAATCTTCTTTCTCATTCTAAGAAATCCATAGAAGAAAACATTGGATCTTCTTCCTCTAAGATTGTCAGTGAAAAAGCGTCTATAACAACTGCAGAAGAATCAATTATTTCTTATCAAGAGGAAAATGTCATTACAGAAGAAGTGATAGGCTCAAATTTGGTTGAAGAATCATCTAAAACTTTAGAAAGAAATCACATCTCATCATCCCTTGAGTATTTTCTGTTCGACAACACAGGTATTCAAACAGAGGACGAACACCTTCAGTAACCACTCACATAACCATATCAAAGATCAACACACCGATGTTTTCACATGGTAAAACCCCTACGGGGAAACATCCACGGCCCCAGCCAACGC
>JZKD02S2161497.1:287350-298743 GCA_000966675.3 Picea glauca
CCTAACTACAAATGCATACTAATGCATACTAAAGAAACACACTTTTACCTAACGACATATTAGACCAAGTAGATCTTAACTAACTCCTAAGTGTCTAAATATCCTAACATTTTCACTCACAGCAGGAAGAAGACCATATACATATTCACACTAGCCTCCTTCTTGTAGAGCATATTCTTCAAGAAATGTCTGCTAAAGGTGAGGAAAAATTGGCTGAACAACTTAAAAAATTCTATATAGCCTCATACGAAACTTCTTTCCCATTAGAGAGTTCTCCCCCTTTTAAATTAAATCTCCCTAGTGCCAAAGAATCGGAGAAAAGTCTATCACCTCTCTCACGAATAATCATTATGGTTGCAGCTCCTCATCCTAACTGCTAGGTATGCACCATTAATATTGCCAAATCCAATATCATTCATGCCTATAGGAGACTATTAGAAGTATATGCCCAAATTCACAGGTGAAGGTGATGTGACTGTTGAAGAACATATAGAGGCCTTTTACAGTTATGTAAAAAACCTTAACATTGAGGAAGAAGATGTTTGGACCTAAGTTTTTGTCCAAAGCTTAGATGGCCATGCCAAGAAGTGGTTCAAAGAAATTCTTGTTGGTTCAATAGCTGGCATAGAGAAATTGGATGGTATTTTTTTGAAGCACTGGGGTGATAGAAGAGATTTTTTGTACTATATTACTGAATTTGGAAATCTAAGGAAATAAAATGGAAAATCAGTCTCTGATTTCACTAAAAGGTTCAATAGGATGTACAATGAAATACCAACTGGGATAAAACCCTTAGATACCTCTGCCAAAATCACATATGCAAATTCATTTGATTCAGAATTATGCCTGTTGTTGAGAGAAAGAAGGTCACCTACACTATCTCTTATGCAATATTTTTCCCTTGAAGTGGAATCAAATATATTGGCTGCTCATAAGTTAAAGGGAAACACTGATAGAAGAAAGCCTAGAGATGAAGCTTCTTCTTCATCCAATACTAATCCAAAATTAGACAAGATGGATAAAATATTAGAGACTTTAATTTCTAAGATGTCTAAACTTAAAATTGAAAACAAGAAGCCTCTCAAGGGAAGGGGTACTTATAATTATACAGACATAAATTCTAATCAGAATCCCAACAACTTTAGGAGAAAGAATCAACAAGTGTAGATTTTGCAGAGAGAGAGAGAAATCCTACTGAGAATCAAAGATAAAGGCTCCTCTTCAAAATGTTGCGATGGACGAAGATGAAGATGATTTTCAAGAACATGAAGAGGATAATATTCACTACGTTGGAGATGATACATGGAAATATTATCTGACACAACATGACTATCAAGAGGCATTAATGACTAAACAGATAGATGAAAATTATGCTGATAACGATATTTTTCAAATGGAAGAGAAGAAAAAATATAATCTCAGATCTACGTCTAACACTGCCCAACAGAGTGCACCATCTCCTCCTAAGAAGATTGCTACCCCTATCAAGAAAAAGGATCAGATACCAGAGAATCAATAGGCAACCTATTCAAATGAGAATACACCAGCTCCTCCAAAGAAGATTGTTGCTCCTGCCAAGCAACAAATTCAAAAAAATATACCCTTAACGACCAACAAAGTGTTTTGAAAGATCCTTCAAATGAGGTAATTTTTTTTTATAAAACTTCTTATTATTTCAATTTTGAGGCTGAAATACAAAAAATCAAAATCCCCATCCCTTTAGTTGAGTTAATGAAAAATGAAGCATTCAAGAAAGATATCCTCAATACTGTTGACCCCAACTCCATATCTCCCTCTACTAATATTATTAATATATATGATGACAAGCCAACCATTGTTTTAGGCCAAATGATAGAAGATAGAGATGAAAGTTGTCCACCTTTTTATATCTCTCTAAACATTCATGACAAAACATTACATAACTTCCTATTAGACTCTGGAGCCTCTCACAAATTAATTCCAAAGGTAGTTATGGATGAGCTTGGATTAGAAATTACCAAGGCTTACCATGATCTTTTCTCATTTGACTCTCGAAAAGTTAAATGTCTTGGAATGATCAAGTATTTGGTTGTAACTTTGACCCAAGCATCTATGAAAACTATGGTTATGGATGTAGTGGTAGCAGATATCCCGCCCAAATTTGGATGTTTGCTATCAAGATCGTGGATGAAGAGATTAGGGGGAACTCTTCAAATGGATCTCTCATATGCTACTATCCCTATTTTTGGAGGAGTAAATAAAAGATTATACAAAGAATCACAACTTGCCTACATCATCAGTGATCAACAAAATCCAGCCAATCATCCTATTTATTCAGTTGACATAGGTATGGGATCTTGCATATTACAAATTGATGATTCATTATCAGATTCATTGTTTCTTAGGAAGCCTGCAGTTCAATCCATAGAAGTAGAAGAAGATGACCTTTGTACCATGTTCTTTGATGGAGCTTGTACTAGAGAATTAGTAGGAGCAGGGGTGGTATTCATTTCTCCTTGAAAAGAAACCACTCATTTGTCTTTTAAGCTTGATTTTAAAGAAACTAACAACATTGCAGAGTATGAGGCGCCTCTCCTAGGATTAAATGCAACCAGAGAGATGAAGATTCAGAGACTACAGGTATTTGGAGATGCATACCTAATAATTCAGCAAGTAAACAAATCCTTCCAGGCCAAACATGTTAGGTAGAAGCCTATAGAGATGAAATTTTGACAATGATCCATGCTTTTATAGATTTCAAGATTACTCATGTTCTTAGAGCCATGAATGAACTAGTTGATTCATTGTTTGTTTCAACCTTCTCTTTCATAACTCCATTACCTCCTAAATTAAACTATGAAGTCCAAGTAAAATATAGGCCATCACTCCCTGATAATGTAAAGTTTTGGAAAGTTTTTGAAGATGATGTTGAACTCACCAGATTCCTTGTAGTAATGGATGAGTTTGCAGATTTGTAGATTGATTTGGAGAATGAACATGATGCAGAAGATGAGAAGCCAAATCTCAGAAGTAAAATTGGAGCACATGAAATTGTTCAATTGCCCATGAACATAATTCCTAAAGGATTGGTCCCTTTAGAAAATATTTTTGATAATAATGATGTGGTTGTCAAATTGGAAAGAAGGAAGAGGACTCAAATGATTTTCAGTTTAATGTAGCTAGTGAACAAGATCCTAAATATGTCAACTTGGCTTCTCATTTGTATGAAGAACAAAAGGATGATTATGGTGAGTTGTTAAAAGAATTTGCTGATATCTTCGCTTGGAAATATGGTGACTTGAAAACATTCAACACTGAGATAATTCAACATAAAATTCATTTAAACAAATATACTAAACCTTTTAGGAATAAGCTTATATCTTTTAGTCCTATGTTGATGCCTACCATGGAAAAATAGATCAATAAATTATTGGATGCTAAAATTATTATACTTCTCAGATACTTAGATTGGATTGCTAACCTTGTACCTGTCAGAAAGAAAATGGAGAGATCAAACTCTGTGTGGATTTCATAAATTTAAACGAGTGTTCTAGGAAAGACAACTACCCGCTGCCCAAGATGGAACACATTTTACAGAAGGTGTCAGGGTCAAGTGTGATGTCCTTCATTGATGGATTTTCCGGATACAATCAGATTGATGTCCATCCGGATGACAAAGAAAAGATTGCCTTTACCACTCCATGGGGAACTTTCATGTATGAAAAGATGCCTTTCAGACTGATGAATGCTAGATCCAGTTTCCAGAGAGCAATGGATATTGCATTTGTTGGAGAGAAAGACAATTTTGTTTTGATATATCTTGATGACATAATTGTTTTTTCAAGCAGCCATGAAGAGCATTTGCAACACTTGAGGAAGGCATTCCTAAAATGCAGAAGGTATGGCATTTCTCTTAATCCTAAGAAATCTGTTTTTTCACTTAAAGAAGGGAAATTTCTTAGACATATTGTTTCAGCTGATGGGGTAAGGATTGATCCAAAAAGAGTAGAAGCCATTAAAAATTTGTCTCTTCCTAGATCAAAAAAGGATATCCATTCTTTCCTTCGAAATATAAACTTTATCAGGAGGTTTATAGAAAACTTTGTAGAGCTTACCAAACACATTACTTGTATGTTAAAAAATAATTCTGAAGTTAGGTGGACTGAAGAATCTAAACATTCTTTCAGTGCTGTCAAAGAAGCTATCATGACAGCCCCTATTTTAATCAGTCCTAACTTTGACAAAGAGTTTTACATATTCTCATTTGCTTCAAAAGATACAATTGCAGTTGTACTATTGCAGAAAAATGTTGATGGTCAGGAGACACCAGTTGCCTTCTTCAGTAGAGTCTTGAGAGATGCTGAAGTAAAGTATGAACCATTGGAAAAACAATCATACACACTCATGAAATCATTAAAATATTTCAGGATTTACATTCTTCAATCCAAGGTAATAACCTATGTACCTTCAAGCTCTGTTAAATATGTGCTTATACAACCTGACATAGATGGAAAAAGGAGTAAGTGGATAGCAAAGATAATTGAATTTGATGTAGAGATCAAGCCAATAAAGCTTGTGAAAGGTCAAGGACTTGCCAAGCTCCTGGCAGAAGGAAATTGTAATTTTCTTGAGATGAATTTTTTGGGTATAAATGCAGAGAACATTCAGGCTTCAGAAGACAGAGGTAGTGATAATTTCCAGGTTTCTCCTCACCTATCTAACTATGAATGGTACAATCAGATTATTTATTTTCTGCAGAATTTAACAGTTCCTTCAGATTTGAAAAAAACACAAGGGAGAGTTTTAAAGCTCAAGGCCATAAATTTCTGCATTAATGACAAGTTATTGTTCTGGAAAAATCCAACAGGGATACTCTTGAGGTGCATAAACCAAGAGGAATAAGCTAAAATCATGACTGAATTTCATAACAGTGAGTGTGGAGGACATCATTATTAGAATACTACCGCTCATAAAATCCTGAGAGCTAGTTACTATTGGCCATATTTATTGTTAGATGTGTGTAAATTTTTGATAACATGTGACAAGTGCCAAAGGTTTGCAGACAAACAACAACTAAAATCTCTTTTCCTCAAAACTGTTGTGGTCATGGGTCCTTTTTAGCAACGAGGTTTGGACTTCATAGGTGAGATTCATCCACCTTCTAGCAATCAACATAAATGGATCCTTGTGGCTACTGATTATTTTACCAAATGGATAGAGGCCATTCCTACAAGAAATGCCAATCACACTGTCATCATTAATTTTCTACAAGAAAACATATTCTCCGGATTTGGCTGCCCTAAGAGAATAGTCACAAAGAACGTTGTTGATTTTAATGATAAACACTTGGTAAAATTATGTGAAGAGATGGGAATTCAGCTAGTACATTCTACTTCTTACTATCCATAGGGAAATGGCTTAGCTGAATCATCAAATAAGAGTTTAGTCAGAATCATAAAGAAGTTTCTTGAACAAAATACCAAGGAATAGGATTCCAAGTTGAAATTTTCTTTGTGGGCTGACATAGTTACAAATAAAAAGTGGCACATCCCCCTTCTAGTTGGTATATGGCACTGAAGCCATATTTTTTGTTCAACTTGCACTGTCAGTTGCAAATTTTTTATAAGAAGTTGACTCTGAGCCAAATGATCTAGCTAGGAGGATCCACAATTTGGTAGAGCTATAGAAAGACATAGAGCAACTTCTGGAAAAGACAGAGTTACACCAAAGGAAGATGAAATAAATTTTTGACAGAAAAGTTAAGGCAAATATTTTCAAGGAAGGGGATTTGTTTCTGAGATGGGATGTAGGAAGACAGGAAAAGGGAAAATATAGCAAGTTTGATGCACTCTGGACAAGTCCATTTGTCATAGTATCAGCTTAGCAGAACAATACTTTTGTCCTCCAAGATCTTGCAGGTGAAGATGTATCAGGTGGTCCATTCAATGGGCGATTTCTGAAACTCTACTTTTCATGAGGCTTTCCTTAAAGCCTTCTTATTTGTACATATTTGTTTCAGTTTTTTTTTTTTGTTTTGTTTCGTCAATAAATCCATGCCCAATGGAATACTGAGTAAAATCAGTTTTGAATTTAAGTTGTAAATAAGGCTACTGAGTCAAACTAGGTTCTTGGAAACCTCACAGGGAGGTATCCATCCTAGCTAGAGCCAAATGTTATCTCCCAAAATGAATAAGTCAATTTGTTCCATTTTGTAGGTGATAGCATGGTCATAAATTAGAGTTCTATATAAATTTTTAGAATTTAGTAGTGTCAAAACATAGGATTTAAGATGTTATCCTAGAAATAAATCGATCCTCAAAAGGTCTTTTCAAAAAATCAAGAAAAAGATTTTCAAAAGCTAACATTTGTTTTGAAGTTGAAGTTAGCTAGTGAAAGCCTTAGGTTTCAACGGCTAAAGTGTACCATTCATCATAAAAAATTCCCTTTTTCATTATGGCCTGTTTAAAATGATCATCTTGGAAGAATTGAGACAGAGAAAAATAACTTGGCAACACTTTCTCTTCTGGGAAGGTTTTGAGACCCAAATTCAACCTATAAATGAAATGAAGAAAGCATGCAAGAAGCAACCAACCCCTTAGAGTAGATCAAAGAGAAGGAGAGCTCTTCCAAAGTCACAAGAAGAGAAAAATTCTAGCATGAAGCCCAAGAAAGTTAAAAAGAAACTAGATTTTGAAACAAACCCTAAGCATTAATCCACAGTAAAGAAGGTAAATGTTCTAAATCTTCCATACACAGATTCAGACACAGAACCAGAAAAAGATGATGAAATTTAGGCCATCAAAAGTCCAAAGCACTCCATGGAACCTGCACAGGATTTTGAAGTTTTTATTTCCAAAGATGAAGGTGAAACCTCAAGAAATAAGAAATCAAATAAATCACAGAATATTAAGGAGATGAAAGAGGTAATAGCATAGCAGGAGGTTCTAGAAAGGGTGATAAAGGAAAGATATAAAGAGTTATCAAAGAATTGTGCAAAGACGAATGCAACTTTTGAGAAGCTAGCACGTGAAAGTATAAAGGATAAGAAGAAGAAGAAAAAGATCGCAAAGGATTATAATAGCTTATGGTGGTTAGCTAAGTGTCTGAATAGGAAAATCAAAAAGTTGAAGGAAAAAATTACCACATATCCAGATTTACAGGTGCTGGCACAGGTTGCTATAAATCTGCAGGGCGATTAATCAAATAAACAATGATTTTTATTTTAAACACAAAAGGTTTCCTTTTTATTAAAACATAGTTTTCACCAGCACATAAGTCACAATTATAACCAATTAGTTGTTGAAAAGAAGAGCTTTCATCGGCTAATTAGCAAATCCTAAGGCAAAACAACTGATGAAACCGTAGAGTAAGAATTTTGAAGATTTGAGCTCAAACAAAGTGATTTTTGGGTGATTTAAAGGATAAGAGAGTATCAAAACGATTAATCACCAAATCATGAAATATTCAGTTTCAAATATTCGTGGATATTTTGGAGGTGAATGCTTAATTGGTCAA
Organism: Picea glauca; assembly: GCA_000966675.3. NCBI lineage: Eukaryota > Viridiplantae > Streptophyta > Pinopsida > Pinales > Pinaceae > Picea > Picea glauca. The sequence goes on from JZKD02S2161497.1 coordinate 294,845, forward strand.
CTAAAGCTTTTTTCATAGCTGTTGAAAGTTTTCCAAACAATAAAGACATGTGTCCTTTCCTCCATGACACATCAGAAACATAGCAATGATGAAGACTAGACGTCGAAGAAAAACTTTGAAGAGAGTTCGATTCATAGGAAATAGTTCTTAGTTATCCTATTATATTTAGTTTTGTTTTCTGTTTTCTATATTTAGAAATCTAGATCCAGTTTTCCAGGATCTAAGACTTGTCGTAAAGGCTATAAATGCCTATCTTTTTTAGATGCCAGGGTTTGATTTTGGATACAGAAAATACTATATTGTAAACAGACTTTTTCATATGATAATTCAAATCACAATTTTCTCTCTCTATTGATGTCAGATTCTCATATTTCCTTTTGTACTCTTATTCAAGTTGTTTTAGCTGCAAAATGACTGTCATCTCATTGGTTATCTCATAACTTGATTAATAGTTTCTTATCATTGTTTATTAAACCCTACATTTGTATTTGGTTTATAAGCATTGTTTTCTCACCCACTTAAAAGCTATCATTAGATTATTGATCCTTGAGAGCACTGGTTCATTTGATTCTCATTTTGACTGTCTGAATACCATACTGTAATTTAGTTATCCCATTGATCCACACATACAAAATACATAAACAAGTTTACCTTAAGTTACCAAGAATCTTTGACCCACAACTTCAAATAGTTTCTTGGAGTGATAACAGGACCAATGATCTAGGTGGATATCAGTGGCCAACTAGCTATTCCACTGGCCCAAAGAATAATTTTCATTTTGGCAGTTTTTTCCTAGTTTTTCACATCCTAAAATTCTGAGGCCCTAAAAAATAGTTTTTTGACACAACATAGTCACACTATAGGTTTTAGCCAAAGTGTGATGGAAACATGCATATTCCTCAGATAGTTATTTCCAATGAGCTATCGTGTGCCTAAAACGAAGATCGTATGCAAAATTTATGACCCCAAGAAGTTGATGTACCACCTTACCCCTTCGAGGCCCAAATGACTTTTGGCACTTCATCTCCTAGGGTTAGGTTTTTTTATGTTTATGGTTTTCTCATTTATTCTTTATGTTAAAAATTCCTTTGGAGCTTCCTTGTAACAATATTCTTGCGAATGAGCGTAGCCATCACATCTCTTCTTAGAGAGAAGTTGCCACAATTCGAACAAGTTTTTTTCAGTATGCATTTTTACATTTTCAACATATTCTCTTTATTAATAGAAGTCAAGTTTTACTGTATCTCTATGTATTTCCTTTCTATACATTTTTATTCCATTTTGTTTCCATTTATAAATCTGGATCAGTTGTATCAGAGCAATTTGTTATCACACTAAGTTGCCTTGGGTATTTACCCTTTAGTTTCATCTTTTCCTAAGCCCTTAGATTTTAATTTTTTATTTGTACCCTTTAAAAGTGTGTTTGTTTAGGTCCCCTTGATAAATAAAGTTTTAAGTCATGACTTATGTTTTGATCCCCACAAATTGTTTTGACTTAGGAGCGTTTTTTCATGACTTATCTTTTGATTCCATTCATGACTTGACACTAGGATCGACTCACCCTATGATCATATTGATTTGACATGCCATATTCCTCACTCATGCCCTCATAGCCTTGCATTGATGTCCCCTTTGTCTTTCTTTACTATCCAATCATTTTTTGAAATGGAGCGCTGCCAACTCATCAGGAGTTTCCGTAGCACACTCCCTGTCCATCATATTCTACTATTATTTGTGGTTACGACACTGATGTAATATCTTCCTTGTTTTCAGTGCCAGGGGTGGTTAAAAGATGCTTTCAAGGTTTCATATTTATGATATCTGATAATGGTTTTTGAATTTTGAAAAATTCAAATTGCTGCGCTGCACAAACTACCAGTTCCAACCAATTGGCAACAATGCTACCAGATCTGATGCTAAGGTGGATTCAGAGGCCAGGTTGCTCGTGAATATTTCCTGAGATTTTGTTGAGGCCTCGAACTATATTTATTCCATAGGTATTCTACGTTTTTCCTCCTCTGCACATCAATTTCAAGGAGAATTAGCGCTCAAAATTTTGGTAATTATCGTGCCTGCATAGTTGGAGGAGATATTTCCTCACACCATCCTATCAGTTTTTTTTCCTCCATTCAAACTTGAAGATCTCACCACCTGTGTTTTGATTTTGATACATCTACCCACGATTTCCATTAATCTCATAGTATCCAAGCATGTCTTATCCTTTGTGTGCGCGGTGTGCTACCTATAGACGCTACTAAAACTAAATTATTTATCCCCTGCCTTATTTGATACTTGAGACAGGTTGTTTCAACCCAGTTTTCAATGACCATTATAGGGTATCTATTCATCATATATTTTTCTTAGTATTTATACATGCACACATTCAAGGGAAGGATTTCTACAACCATTTTTAGCTAGCTAGAAACCAATCTGGATTAAGGGAAATTCTTGTAAAGGGGCAGCCTTTTCCACTTGATCTTTGACTCATTAATCCTATTGGTTATCACCACTCCATAGCCCTAAATATCTTATCCTAAACTATGGAGACTCCTCAAAAGAAGAAGTCACACAAGGGAGGTAATTTGGTTAGAACTGAGCCTATAGACATGCATCTATTCGAGGCAGAGCCCATGGCCAGAGAAGTTTTTCAAAGGGTGGGATACCTCTCTTTCTGCCAAAATATGCAAAGAGGTCATCCTGAGGTGATAAGGCAGTTTGCCTTACATTTTGATGGCCTGAAGACCAAGGTAGGGGACCTAGAATTTGAGGTGTCTGAGACCTCTATTTCAACTGCTACAGGAATCCCTATCACTGGTGAGAGCTGGTTTAAATCCATGGCCTTAGATGCAGCCTATGCCAAGTATTTCCTTAAGCCTGAATATCAAGTTGATAATATTTCTAAAGGTGTGCCAAGAAATCATCTGATTGAGCAGTTTGATAAAATATTGAGGATCGTTCAAAGGTACTTTACATGTGAGCGGAGTTTCAATACACTATACCAGTACCATATAAGGATTCTACTGCATTTTACTAGAAAAATTGAAATGAACATTCCCTACTATTTTCTAAGGAGCATAGGCAAGATGTCAGATAGGGTTCAATCCAAGTCTAAGGATGTGGATACTAGCATATTTCATTATGGGTTGATTAGAATGATGGTTTCTAAAGAGATGGGTAAGAAGGATATCTCATGGGAACATTTCATTATTGCTTCTCACATGAAGTTGGATGTCGCAACTACTCCTGATTCATAGATAGAAATCCCTTTACCATCCACCAATGATGCTAAAGAAGGTACTAGCAAGAAGAGAAAGAGTAGAATTCCTATTCAAGATCAAGAGGCCATCAAGGAGGTTGCAAGAACTAAGGAGGAGGTGTATCATTCTCCACAGAGAGACTTTTCACCCCCTCCTCCACCATATTTAGAAGAAGCCCCTTATTCTACTAAAACTACAGAAAAGAAAGGGAAGAAGCTACACTTATCCTCATCTCCTTCAGCATCCAACATCAAGGTCAGAAGGCCTTTCACAAGATTATCATCTCTTAAAGAGGCTATTGAAAAACATGCCATACCAAAAGTCTCTATCTGATCCAGGTGGATATCGGTGGCCACCCACCTTTTCCAAATGGCTCAAAACAGTTTTCTGGCCATTTTGTCAATTTACTATTTTTAGCAGGTTTTAACTTTTGGGGCCATTTTGAGGGTCCAAATGAAGGTTTTTCAAGATCAAGGTTCTCAATGATATCCAAAGGCATTATTGAGCCCCCAAAATGAATCTCCTCTAAAATACCTTTCCAACGATCTATCACATGCCTAAAACGGAGATCGTATGCAAAAGTTACGACCCCGGGAAGTTGATGTACTCACTTACCCAAACGGGGCCCACATGACTTTTGGT
>JZKD02S2161497.1:300813-336600 GCA_000966675.3 Picea glauca
TAACCATCTTCTTACGAATGCGAGTAGCCATCACATCTCTTCTCAGAGATAAGCTGCCACCATTCTAGCGAGTCTTTCACTCTGTATTTTTACAGTCTCTGTACATTTCTTTCATAGAAATCATGTATTACTATATTTCTATGTTTATGGTTGCATCTATGATATATTTATGTTATATTACTAGATATATGCGATATCTCTGTGCATTTATTTATTATATCTCTGCTCTCATTTCATGCCAAAAATAATCCGGATCACTATCCTACATAAGAAGAAACATAAGGGTCAAGGCATTGAAAATCATGTGGAGAAGAAAGAAGAAAATCCCTGTGTGGAGAAGAAAGAAGAAATCCCTGTACAGAAGAAGAAAGATAAAGGAAAATGCATAAAGAATCCTGTTGAGATAGATAAAGTAATTCCTATGCAGCAAGAAGAGGAAACCATGAAAAATCATGTTGAGACTATTCACATCACTACTCCACCTAGCATCCAGACATTCAAAAGACTAATTAGGCAACTCAGGGATGCTAGGAAGGAGTTTTATGAGGGAAAAAATCTCTATGGACAAGATTAAACCACAACAGACAGGTATGACTCCAAAAATCAACTCAATTCCATTGTATGCTATATAAACTAATGTGGAAGATAAGAAAGAGGCTTTCCTTGATCCAATGTTCGATGATGTTCCATCATTGAGCACTTCGACCCAAATCTTTATACCTACAATAAGTTCTTAACAAACAACCATAGAAAGTACATGGTGATAGTATAAAGGGTTAGGACATTAGATAACATAATCCATTAATAAACATTACAAACATGCCCATGGATAATAATCATATATTTTCACGATACCAATAGGACGGGAAAGGATTATTTCTATTAATAATTGATCAGTAGAAGTGACAACATTACAAAATTTTGTGTCGGCACGGTTTGAAACCAAGGAACCAAGTTCCTTCCAATTGGGCCTCCATCACTTCAATCCTCCACCAAAGGCAAGATCAAAGGAGAGAGACAATGAGGTTGTCTCAACAATAGGGAAAGATCTTGGGGGCTGAACATTGTTTTCAGACTTGAGGGAAAAAGGGATGCAGACTCAATATGAAGTAATTTCTCCAGAGTAACTTTTCTCTCAAAGTTGAATTATTTGTCCTCTTTTCCATAGCTTGGAATTGTTCTTTTATAGTCTTCAAAATGCAACTGAAGGGTCGAGTTAGAACATTTCCAGTATGTGGAAGGCCAAGGATCAGAGATCTCCCATCATGACATGGAAACCCGACTCCATTTTGTATTTTATGGCAAAAATCCCGATGTACACGGGTTGTAGTGGAGCAGCCTGCGTATACGCAGGTTGTATAGAAGATAGGGCGTGTATATGTGGAAAAATGTGTATTTTTGGCTTTGGATTCATCAAGAAGGGATGATAAGGCTGCATAAGGAAATGGAAAAAGGCCCTTTGTGCAAGATAATAATGGTGGGGAAAATATTGCTATAAAAGATGCCCCCTAATGTGTGAGATCAGAGGAGTATCTGCGATGGATGAAATACATTATAAATAACCCAAGAGTGGAGTGGTAGAGAACTAGTTGGATGAACTCGATTGCTCATTACATTATGTATTGACTTTTCATACATGGCTGCCAAGAATACAATGCAGATCCATGTGGAAAATATGTCAACCAAGTGTCTATGGACATGAATAGGCAAATAAAAATGTGGTTATATGCCAAATTTTATCATAGTCACGAACAAGGCCTAGTGAAACCAGTCTCAAAATCAATCTGAAGATATTTGTATACCATGGAGTAAAATCTGATCTCCCATGATCATTGAAGTCGAATAGGTGTTGGTCCAATGAAAGGGAAGCAACAACTCAGGAATGTTGCGGCCACATGTTGATGTCTTCAATTCTTCTACACTATCTACCAAGGGTGCAAGTCTATGGATTTGAGGTTAAACATAATGATACATCGTTTGATTATTGATCATTGAGGTATACCATTAACAAACATGAGAAAACCTACCGATAATGAAAGTAGGTATCAAGGCACCGAGTACATTCCTACAAGTGTGAATAAAGGAGTCAGTGTCGAACACTTGAGAAATCCATTGATGAGGAGACAATGATGTATTCCCATCTGTCAATGGTGAGAGAGCCTGCCACTAATGAATGCAAGCCTCAAGGTACTCATAAAACTTTAGGTCTCATATCCAAAATAAATGAGCTGAAGTCGATGGAAAGAGACCTGCTGAAAGGAGAGAATTAAGGCATCTCTCATTAGTCAGCATGAGGAACAAAGCAGGAGCTTCATGATTTGGTGGAGATCAGATGAAGAAAATGCTCATGAACCAACGACCTTGTGCGTCTTTCACGTGTACCAAATACAAGAAGTATATGAAAAAGACCCTCTCAATAGCAACCAATGACAAAAACTACTGACAAAGGTGAGGAAACCACCAGTAAGACTAATGGCATCCAGGACACTATATGAATCCCAAAGTGTGAATAGATTTCTTGCCATCGAACACAAGGGAAACCACCCAGTCAACGACCAATGATGAAATGTCGATTGATGGGTTCAAGGTGACCTACCGATGATGTAAGTAGGGCCACAATGCATGATAAGACCATAGTATCATGTGATTCTGAGACAAATTGAGGGTATGGCCGATATGAAAAGTCAACATTTCTGAGGAGTGGATGACACAGGTTGATAAACTTCATTTGAACAACAGCATGAGACATATGCTGGATTTCGACAACATAGACTCAATGATGTGACTATTATATGTGGGAGGCATCAATAACATTCTCTATTGGGACTGGAAGAGTAACCAATTGGTAGATAAAACTCTGTAATGAGATCATCTTCCTAAGGCCATGCTAAACCCAAAATTACGATGACACAAGGACTTGATAATTTTGTGCTCTGTTCAAAGGCGACATGCCTTCTGCCAATTATAGTACTTGGTACTCCCTTCCTGCCTGTCTTTTTTTTTTTTCATAACAAATGAATGCTATGATACAGAGGAGGAAACAAGTGTTTCAAGTAGGCAAAACTAGTTCCAACAATGGAATGTCCCTATGCTTAATGCAAGGAAATTCATGTGGGAGATGGACACTCGGGGTGATGTTACCTCCAGGGTTTAGGGTGTCAAACTGTGAAGCATATAAACAAGGCTCTGCTTGGTTGAGGATGAAAAAAATTCTTAAGAAACAGTTTATAACGCAAAGCGAGAACCGGCTAAAGGATTAATGCTGCAAGCGAGGACATGAGATGCAATCAAAACTTAACACCAAAAAATATCTTTTTTTTATGGCTTGTAGTATACTTGGTGTGAAAAGGGGTAAACTTGTGCCAAATAGACATCTTTTCAAATCCAATCTACGAGTGTGAAAAAGACAAGTTCACTCGACAATATTTTCTATTTTTTATTATAAGTCAGAAAAGAGATTAACTAAGACTCGTGACCTTTCAAATCCAATTTAATGAGAGTGAAAGGGACAAATCACTCGACAATATTTTTGGTTTTTAGACGAGTCATGAAAGAGCTTAACTAAGACTCATTTTTGGGAGTCCGTGGGGAATAAGGCCGCGTGTGCATGAATGAGAAATGAGGCTCATCATAAGGTCATGTATTGAATTATAATGGACTCTGGGTCATAAGGAAAAACTCGGCATGGACACCAAATGACAAAGAGGATCTAACTAGGGAACCCATGTTTTGTAGATCTCTACCATTTATTAGCAACACTATTTATAATAGATAGGAGGTTTCATGTCACAACAAATGGGTTCGTTCCTAAGGCATAAAAAGCTATTGTCGAAATATAATACAAAAATGCATGATGGAGTGGATACCTATCCTATATGCTAGGTTATGAAAATACATGCCCGAGGTGACGAATGACCAATCATGACGTTGAAATCCACAATAAAACTAAGTCAAAACTACAATAAACCAGCTCAAAACCACTCTTGAATTAGTCCATTAGGTTAAAAAATAGCATGAAACTATATAAAGTGGGTAAAAATAGATTATAAATAGTAATAAAATAAAAAATTACTGTATCATTTTGAGTTTTGCCCAAATAGTGCAATTTCGACTAAAATACCTCCAAGATTCAAACGACGATTGTGGGAACATTAGGAAAAAAAATCATTAACCGTCTGGATCAGGTAACTCTTCATCTCATTCTCTTCAAATTTAGTGGATTTCATTTTTGAATTAGGTTTCCATTTTTTAGTTTTTGAGGGCATAAATTAGGATTTTCGGTATACGCGGGTCGCATTTGTTTAGGTCACATGTATGACGAGGTATACGCCCCTGTCTGAACCACAAGGAGAATTTATTAATCCCTACACATGACTGTGTGAAAAGAAATCCATGTATATGTACGCAAATGGCCAAAAGAGGGGTTCTAACTCAAAAAATTGATTTTTTTTTTTGCAGGAAGGTCCTGGAATGGAGAGAGCAAGAGCATGAGGAGGTAGATGCAGCTGTGGATCAAGATCCGATTGTTACACATTATTTTGGTCACTCTGGTGATGTCTCTACAGTTATGTGTTCAGGCTCTCATAAGGACCTTTTGCCTAAGAAAAGTGATTGTTGTCTTCTTCCATAAAACATATTTTTAAGATGAGTTTGCAAGCCACATGTGTTGTAGGGTGTGAGAAACCCTGATTCTCACAGGCAACCCTATACTTGGAATGCGATATGTTTGCAGTCTGCTCTATAGGTAGGGTGCAAACCTTCTTCAAATATTAAAAGGAAGATAAAGTTACGAAGGTTCTAGAAGAGGATCTTCTAGAAAATGAGTTGGAATTCGTATGGTTGGTATCCTACTGACTTATCATATTTAGTGGGATCATCCTCATCCCTTTAACCATCTCTTCTCCTCCTATATATTGGAAGGTTTCTCAAGGAAGAGGTTAAGCAAGATTGAATGGCTAATTGATGAAAGAATTGTGTGAGGAACTTTGTTTGAATTGAAGCTTGAGGCCTCCATTTTTCCATCAAGCCATACTGGATCTTATTCATGCAAGTGTAGAGAAAATGTGTGTGTTGGAACCAAGAAACACTGAAAGGAATCTTGCGACATCAAGGTGATCAGGTTGTATCTTCTACTTTCATTTAATACAATACAGAGGCATGTCGCTTTCCCATAAAATCACTCTTATTTTATCGCATAACTCCTTGATCATATGCATAGGTTGTCATTGAATATACTTTGCTATCTTCACTTTGGTTGATTTGTGTTCTCTTGGACCTTATCTCACAAGAGCACGAGAGCGAAGTAGGAACAACAAAGACCTAAGGAAGCGATATAAAGGTATGTAACTCATTCCTTCTTGGTAGTATATTCGATGATTTCAACTTAGGGAAATAGTCATGTCTTGTCCTGTTTTTTTCTAGATCCAGGTAGATATGTTAGTGTCCGCATATACCGATTTATCCTATAACAAAATTGGTGACTCCGCTGGGGATACAACTCATTTTTGTTGTCTTTTGTTGGCCATTTTCTCTTGGTCTACCTTTTTCATTTCCAACCAGTCTCTGAGTCTATAGGAGACCCTTATAGACTCTCTGGACCTAGAAGTTCACTCAAAAATTTTGTCCCTTTTCCAAATTTTCATAATTTATAACCCTTCTCACACTGTACCTCTCTATAGTCTGTGAGAGTCATTCATTATCACACCCTACTGTTTAGTCCAGTGCAACCTTCTCACACCCTGCCAGTATCTAGACTGTGAGAATGCCTCATTCTCGCACTGTACTCCACTACTAAGCTGGGAACACATTTGTAAAAGTTTTGGATCAAGTCTTCTTGTTCTTTTTGATCCCTAGATTTGTTATTTCATCTGGGAAGAACTTATTTTGCCAGTGTTTGACTGTTTCTTGACTTCAACTCTTGCGGTCGATTAGTTTTCGTAGATCGAAAACTCTTCTTAATCATTTTTCCCAGTTTTTACTTCTCGACCTTTTACCAACGAGGGTATAATATTGGATTCTGAGATCTGAGTGCTTGTTTGGTCAAAAGTATTTGATCGGATTAAAAGTTGGGATTATTATTTCTTTAGATTGCTTGCTGCTTGGAAACGTTCTTTGTCCATATACATTTGAAGAGACTTTTTCTTGTCGATTTTTATTTTTATCTCCATTGAAAGTTTTGATTTGGGCGTTGATTGAGTATTTTATTTTCATTGGTTGCTTACCTTTTCTTAGTTCCATCCCTATTTTTGGTTTCTAAATAAAAAATAAAAAAATTTAAAGTCTTGTTCTTTTAAGCAATCATTCAGAAAATATTGGCGTTAAAACATTGAAAGAGAATGAATAGTGAATTTACATTGTCAATGATTGTTTAGTACTACATTTGAAAAGAGAATTGTACATCGCAGTTTGCATTGTTCCAAAAAAAATCCTTTCTCTCTATTGTAGATATAATTCATCGAACAAAAGTTTGTGTGATTCATTTCTATTTACGCATTGTTGGGTCTAAGTCTTACACAACACTAGTTTCATTTCCATCTCCCTCTTGAGTAACAACAACCTTTAATAATATTGCGCAATTTTTAAAATTCAACTAGTAATTTTTTCTAGGGCTCTTTTGCACCAACATTATCTAGGCTAGAGCTTTGGAATAGGCAGTGAGACACACTCTCCAAAGCACAAAACACACAATAGTATCTTGTGATAGGGAGTGTTAAATTCCATTTGCAACATTTTTTCCTGGCAAGCCCTTCTCACACAAGGGTCAAACCTGAGGTTGCATTGAGATTGACAGAGTTACTCACCCTGCTTTGTTGATATCGGTTTAGAGATTACACGTATTATGGGGGTCGCTTGAAGGTATACCCACAATGATGAGTGGAATCCTCTCAAGTTGATTTCGAGCTAGATACCATGCCCTTGCATGTGGATCAGACTATTGATTGTTTCCCCAGGCATCATTTTTGTTTGTGGTAACCTTAGTAGCCTATCTTCTTAGGGTCATACATAAGGTGACTATGGAGGGGTAAGTCTTCGCGGTACCTGGAATCGACGTTTGATAGAATCACTGGGGCTCCTTGGAGGGTATACCCATGATTATGTGTGGGAGCTTGCACCAGGGTGTAAGTCCATTAAGAAGGTCAACAACATAACCTTTCCATCCTAGCCCAACCCCTTCTTATATCGACGTCGCGATGTTGAATTTAATCACCAACTAGTGACTTCGGAATTGGAAGGTCTTGTTTTCTTGGTTTTGGTTCCTAGATTTTACTAGCATGTGTTGTCTGTTTACCTAAGTTGGCCATAGAATTTCTTTTGTAACATTTTAACTCGATCACAATTGACTCTCCACGTCGGTCACGTAGAATGCAAGGACTACTCCCAGAAGATCTGGAAGGTTCTCAACCCTTTCCTACCAAATCACCGGAGGGCTCTACTCAACAGAGTGAAATCCAATACATTGCCACTCTACAAGTGGAAATAACTAACTCTTTATAATGGTTCCGCATTACCAATTCTCGAGAGGACTTCTGACTTCCTTCTGCTTCTGTGAAATGTATTGTTTGAGTGAATTCTTCCGGCAAAATAGTTGTTGAGTCTTTTGGATTACCAACTAGACCTTTCACAGGACCAGAGGGTCAGGTCCTTTTTGGACTACTGGCATTTTTAGACAAGATCTCTTTGGCTCAGGTGCAAGAATTGATATCACTATCACACTTGAGCTTCTTGAAACATTTGATCTAGACGTAATACCTTTTACTACTGCCTATTATATTCCTGGTTCAGAAGCTTCTCCAACCGACCACATCTTGACTATCCCCTTACAGACGACCCATTACACAATGGTCCTAGATACTATGAGTCATCACATTGGGAATATGGTGGCTAACCAAGCTCCCATAGACACACTTCTTTCACCTAGATTCACCCCAACACTTCCCCCTGGATATCATGCATTGAATGCTTCTATTCTTGCTCCTACACAAATCCCATCTGGGACTTCTGGCATTTACACTCCTTCTGGGCACCATCTCATTCCTGTTTGTATTCCAACACTTCCTCGACCCCCTTCCAAAGGGCCTCTTCCATTACGTATTGGAGGCACCAAACCTAGTGGCACCATCCTATCTTTCACACCTAATTACCAGATTCCTGTTGGTGGACAATTTCACCAAAAAGGCCAAACCCAATCCCCTTTTACAGGATAAATCCCAATTGGGACGCAACCCCCGATTCGAGGGAAAACCCCACCTACCTCACCTTATGGACATAACATACCTCCATCCTTGGCCCAGTATTGGAACCATCTTATCCAAAACAATCCTCACTCGCTTGGGGGGAAACGGCCTCAAGCTAGCTCTTTCATACCCCCTAGTACAGGACAACCATATCTGGGTACATCCAATCCTATTTGGGGCTCAAACGCTCAACCCCACACCCCTGTTCAAGGGAACAACCCCAACCCATACAACCCTATATATTACCTACCTCCACACCAACAACCGAATCTACCTGGCTCTTTGTATTATATGCAAACTTCTTATGGTCTTACTGGTATACCTATGGGGATCCCTCCCCAAAGTCACCAATACCCACACATGAATAGACAGTTACCCTTCATAGCCACCTTGGACCTCCTTGATCTGTCGAGAATTTTAAATGATCTGATCCATCACTCTCCTCAATGGCCCGTGATACCGGCCAAACTACCATCCGAAATTCCTAAATTCGATGGTAAACCAGGGGAGGACCCAAACAATCATGTAATGACTTTCCACCTTTGGTGTTCATCCGACTCTTTGATGGATGACTCTATTCATTTACATCTTTTTAAACTAATTCTCACAGGTTCTACCACGAAGTGGTATATAGAATTACCATGTGGCTTCATTAAATTTAACACCCTCTCCATGGCTTTCCTCACCCACTACCAGTTACTGATCTGTTACAAAACATGAACCGAAATTTTGAGTTCTTTCAAACAAACCAAAGCCACTCATATCTCTGATCACATTCATGAGTGGTGACAAAGATGATGTCTCATCAAACTCTAACTTCCCGATCATTTACTCGCAGAGTGGTTCACAAAATCATTCATGAATGACATCGCTCGTGACATTTCCATGGGTGGAGTTGTCATAGAAGAACAAGTGACCAGTCGTGCTCAATACCTTGACCTTGTTTACTCACAAACAGGTACTCTTTATGATTCACTCCCTGATGCACCTATTCCTTCTACTATTGCTACTTCAACTACTCCTGCTACTTCTCATGCAACTACCGGTGTGATTGGCACTTTCCATGCCCAACCCCACTCCACACAAGCCTCTAGCACCAACCCCAAATCCGTTGCTTCTAATGTTCAAAATGCTCTGTCTCCTACCCCTCCCACTGGAAAGACTTCTGAGGTGAACTCTGTTCAATCTACCCCCTCCAGAAAGAATAAATCAAAAAAAGGGAAGGGTAAGAACAAGGAGGATAAAAATAATCCGCAATCTAAGAAGACCAAAACACAACCTGTTGACGATAAGGATGAGCACAAACCCCGATACCTTTGTCTTATCTGTGGTGATGATCACTACACTAAGGATTGTCCAAGATGAGTTGAGGTTACTGTTAGTCTCTAATTTTTTCTTTTGATTTTGTGAGAAATCGTAATCCCAAAACCCTTCCTACCTACACTTCATTATCTGCTTCCAGTTGATTTCGATCTTTTTTTTTTAGTTTCTTATGGTTTACATTTTAGTTTTTGAATAATTTATTTAAGTTTGAAATTGAAAGACATGGTTTTAAACAAGGTGTCACCTTATATGCCTATTTGAACTTCACAAATTCAAATTTTGCTAAGTCATTAATAGTGCTACGGGAATAAGGCTATTTCCGCAGCGCAAAGATAATCATTCCTTGATATGCACCTGCCACCCAGATTTTGTTATGATGACATGGATCATGGTTTGAGAGTTCACATGTGTGCCACAATAGTTTGGAATAATTTAGTGATTCAAACCATTTCATATCGAATTGATTTGTACCTGTGAAGGACTCATTTTAAATCGCCCAATTCTCAATGATCATTATATTGAACCTGTCATTCTATGTCTGATTTCGCTGAATTTTAGGCACAGGTATTTGCTCAGAAGAACGTTATACACTAACATATTGCAGGTGGAAAATTTAAAACCCAAGGGTGCTATTTACAACATTGTGTTTTGATGGTGCCAAAGAGGAGCGAATAGGTAGTCAGAATAGAACCTGAGGGTGTTGAACTTCTCGAAGCTTATCCTCACATGGCTCAAAGGTTCAGAGATGTTGTGTGGTTTGAATTACTTCCCACTTTTCAAGGTTACGATGAGCAGGTCTCCATGGAGTTTTCACTGAACTTTGATGCTCACGAGGTGGAGATCGGTAAGATGCTGATGCTAGTCAAAGAGCAGACAATTGCTAAATCTTGTAGATTGGTTTTTGGAGGAGAAAGATGGTGGAAGAAAGAGCATGTGGTTACAGAGTTTGTAAATCAATTCCTGCTTCCAGATAAGAAAAATCTAAATTGGAAAAGAGGGGTACCTCGCAGCTGGATTAGACCTGAATGGCACACTTCTATGATCGTTGTCCATAGGTATATCACCTACTAAGGTAGATTTTCACTAGTCTATATATACCACATTAGGATATTAATGAATTTAAATGAAGATTACCCCTTAAATCTGCCTTATTTTCTACTCAAAATCTTGACAAAAGATGTCAAAGATAGTGCAGTCACTTTCCACCAATGCTAAGAGCAGTCTGTTTCATCAAGTCCTACTTAAGACTTTAGTTATGTCTACTTTGAGAGAATTACAGAAGCCCTAGAGCTGGCTCATGCAATCTTTAAACCCTAACACATAGTCCAACAAACAGAAGAAAGGCAAAGGAAAAAAGACTGTTACACAGAGCCAAAATATTTCAATTGATGAAACCCTCGTTAAAAAAGAAATGCCTAACATCAGGGTGACGAGGAATAGCAGAAGTAAAAGACCTAAGTTGGATCCAGAAATTGAAATGTTTTCTAAAGAATATGTTAAAGGGGAAGATGATTCAGATAAATATTTTAATACTCAAACTACAGTCAAGCATGAATCGCCATCAACCAGTAAAAGGGGTGGTGCAGTCAAAAGGAAAAAGGTTAAATGTGTGTCTGTGTCTTAAAAACCTATAAGAAATTCTACTAGGGTTACCAACAAGTACAGACTGAAGTCAAAGGCCATGTTTAATCCATCAATAAAAGAATAAAATGTCATAGTTATAGAAGACAACTCTGAAAATGCTAAAGCATATACCAGGAAAAGGGCAAAAAGGAATTCATTGCTTAAGAAACCAGTAAACAAAGGTAAACAAATGTTTTCATCATCTACAGGACCTGTAATGAGAGCTACAACCATATTAGAAAAATATAAAGAAATGGCTAAAGGTATCAGTGAAATTCCTGAGAATAATTAGGATTACCTTGTAGACTCGGATCACATATCAGATGTGCCTGAAGCCATAGATTCAACAAGTTCTGATGAAGAACATATCTCAGGATTAGTCTCTAAGATCCAAGTTAAAGCGAACGAACCCAAAGTTTCCTTAAATATGAATGAGCCTGCACCTTTTGAAGAGTGCTTAGGATTCAGGGTTAAAATCAGAACTGATAAAGAAAGGATCAAGGAATTCCATAAAACAGTGAGATAGTTAAAGAAAGAAAAGGCACAAATAGAACAATGGAATACTCGTCAACAAGAAAGGATTCAAGGTTTTAAAAAGAAGAAAAAAAAGCAAAGGGCATTGCTCAAAAAACTCAGAGAAATAAATTTCAGACTCTATTGGCACAATGTCATGCTTACCACAAAACTCAAACAGAAAAATGCTAAAGCTATTGTTGTGATTATATCCTAAAGGTTTCATGAAGATTTCTACAATCATAATTTTAATGTTTTCCAGGAAATATGGCAGTGTCTACTCGTTTTTGGTCAATGAGATGCTAAGACCTTGAACTATTTGACTAAATCAAACTAATTCCTATTTTGTAGAATCAAATGTAATGCTGGCAAGATCATACAATATCAAGTTGTTGAGCTGTGATCTATTTTTGGATTGTATAAGCTCTTTTTGAGTTAACTACCTTCGTAGATAGATACTATTTGAATCTAGTCATTAAATCTACACTAGATTATAGGATCTGGAGGTTTTATGGATAGTTTAAATAGACAGAGGAAAGACTGTGTTGTGGCTGAAAAATTGGAGATCCAGAAGACTTTTTGTGAAATTCTCGGTAAAGGCATTTATGTTCTATTTGACACTTAATAACAAAGGCATATGTATGGTTAGACAGTCTTTTCTACTCTATTTTCTTTCTTCATGATTGAATTCATTATTCAGATTGCAATGCTTCTTGTTTCTTGATTGTTAATTAATACAGTGAAAAATTTACTGTGGAAATTATTTTCAAGTTTTGATGTCAAGCTGATGGTCTTGTTTCTTTATGATGTTCTGAGACAAGGATTTATGTGAAGTTGACAAATTGGAGGCTTCATATTCTCTTTTTCTTATTGGATTAATCCATCTATGTGTCTACCTTTTATTCATTCAATGGGATATGCTATGTTCTGATCTTGATTTTTATGTTATGTTATAACCTTGAGCTAGTTTTCAACCACCTTATTCAAAAACCAAACTATAAAAACCTTTTAAACACTTTGCAATAAACCGATGATGCCCTAGATTGCCCTCTCACAATAAAGTGCAAATTAAGGGACTAAGTTCCTTCAAGGAACCCCGAAACTTTCTGCCCTGACCGTGTTATCACAACCCTTCCCTTCTCAACAACAAGCCTAATTGGTCATTCATTACCAACCTTCCCCCTCCACTACATCCTATGTCTTAATGTGTATAGGTGATTCAAAGAAGAATGACATCACACTTACCACTCAAGCCAAATATTATTCTTCTTCCAAAGAAAAGGTTGATGAAATACCTCCTTCGTTGCTCCAACCATCTCCCACAACTCCACCTACCAATGGTCCTCTTCATCTTGAACGACCGAGCCTAGATACAATTCTTTGCCCTCCCCCAAAGGGTGTTGTCTGAAAGTATACTTTCAATCCTCATGTGCGTATTGCCCAAAACTGAAGTATTGTCGAAGATCTGGCCCAAGCACTGTCCACGATGTCAGCCCTCAAAGTCCTTCAGAGTTTTCCCACACAATGGAAGGCACTGTTGAAATCTATTGGTGGAATCGACCCCAAGGATACTAATTTAATAATTTTTGACTTGGAAGATCACATTCCAAGGTTACCCCCTCAACTCATCTTTCAAATACAAGTTATTGTCTCCGACAAGAACATTTGTAGAACAGTTATTGATGAGGGTGCCTCGACATGTGTCATGTCTATTGCCCACTGGAAATCCATCGACTCTTCTCCCTTAATCAAATCACACAACACGCTCAAATCATTTAATGGCTCTGGCTTTAAACCTTATGGTGTCCTACCTTTGTTACCTATTACATTAGAAGGCAAAACGATCAACATGGAAGTTGAAGTCTTTGATGCTCCTCTCGATTACAAACTTTACTTGGCCATATCTAGATCGATTCCATGTGTGTAGTTGTGTCCACTCTTTTCCATGTCATATGTTTCCCACATCAAGGAAAAGTAATTACGGTGGACGAATTGGCCTTCTTTAACTCTGATACATGTACTAGCAACATACCTTTCATTGCAAAAACACCCCCTGGATATGAGAATGTCGGTGTTGGTCTTCTTAAAGATTCCTCTTTGATGGGTACTTTCCCCATTCCACCACCTGATGTTCCACATCTGTTTCTCGCCTCCATCAACATGATTTCTACCTCTGTTCGAGAAACCCCTGTGTCTTACGACCTGTGGATAGTACCCAACCCCGATGATCATCTTCACTATGGAGACCAAATGCCTTTGAGTCCGGTCGAATCTTCTTATCAAACCATTCAATCGACAACACCTTCTACCCCCTCTCTTGGTGATTTATCTCTGGATCCATTGCACGTCATTTTTCCTACAGACGAGATGATTATGTCTATTATGTCCATGGAAGATACCCCTTGGGACGATGGACATCATTGTTCCATTCTCTTCCTGGAACGACACACCATTGAGAGTTACCAATGGATCTCGATTCCTTCAATCATTGTCATCATTTCTACCATTCCCGAGTCTACACACAATATGTTCTACGAAGGGAACCTAAGTAATATCTCACCCACCCTCCCTCTCGACATATCCATCAAACTTGAAATTGTCGAAAATGTGTATATCGGAGCTTCATGTTCCCCTGATGAAGTTGTCACCTACAAGTCTCTTTTCCAAGAATTTTGTGACATCTTTGAATGGAGCTATGAATAAATGTCAGGTATTGACCCTGACATTGTTGTACATGAAATTAAGACATACCCGGACACTAAACCTGTCCGGCAATGAATTTGTCCTGTCCACCCGCGTAAAGCAACCGCTATCAAGCTTGAAGTTGGGAAAATTATTAAAGCTGGCTTTATTTACCCTGTGGCTCTAACTGACTGGGTTTCCAATCTTGTTCTGGTTAACAAGAAACAAGGTATGACCTGCATGTGCGTTGATTATAGAGACATTAATAAAGCTTTTCCTAAAGACAACTTTCCTACCCCCTTCATTGACCAGATCATTGACAATTGTGCCGGAAGTGAAATATTCTCTCTGATGGATGGTTTCCCTGGATATAATCAAATCAATATCATACCCACAGACCAACACAAGACCACTTTTATTTGTCCTTGGAGCACTTTTTCCTACCAGAAAATACCCTTTGGTTTAAATAATCTTGGCGCAACATTTCAACGTGCTATGTCTTATGCCTTTCATGATATGAAGCACATTATGTAGCCATATCTTGATGACTTACTGGATCATTCCATGCACCGTGTAGATCATACAACACACCTCTGAGCCATTTTCCTTTGATGTCGGTTTTATTGTATACGCTTAAATCCCCACAAATGTGTTTTTTGTGTAGAATCCAGCCGACTTCTAGGCTTTATTATTTCATGTCAAGGGATCAGGGTAGATCCTTTAAAGGTCGAGGCGATTATTAATCTCCCTCCTCCTTCCTCACTTTTCCAACTACAGATTTTGCAAGGGAAAGAAAACTTTCTACGTTGTTTCATCCCAAACTATGTTGAGTTAACCCTTGGATTTACTCGAATGCTCAAGAAAGGTTCTGAGTTTGTATGGGATACCACTTCCAACAAAGCTTTCGACACTTTGAAACTAAATTTAACCCATACCCCACTACTTTTCCCACCCAATTATAGTCGAGATTATTTCCTTTATCTCCCAGCCTTAGACTCTACTATTGCTATGGTTCTAGTCTAGGAGGATGATTCTCATGATGAGCATGTCATCTATTATTTGAGTCGGAGTCTCACGACTACCAAAACCAAGTATTTACATGTTGAAAAGCTAGCCTTGGAAACCATCCAAACTATCCAATGTTTCTGACACTATATCCTTTTATGCAAGACTACTGTGATTTCCAATTGTAACCCTATGCAACACATTCTTACACGCCAGTTGCTAGGGGGAAAATACTCCAAATGGATCGTAATACTCCAGGAGTTTGAATTAGAGTTCAAACGCGTTAAGTCTAAGAAATCCTTGGTTTTTTTCGAATGGATATGTGACCTTCCATGTTCTAAGACGGAAAATGTAGTAGAGGATTCATTACCCGATGAATCCCTCTTTCTAATCAGTTCCTATGAACTTTGGTATGGGGATATCATTATATATCTCCAGAATCAGAATTTCCATCCCAATTTGTCTAGCATTAACCGCCGTCAAATACGTTACCAAGCACATCAGTATATTATCCTCGGTGATACTCTTTATCATCATGGGATTGACTCCATTTTTTGACGATGCCTCACATTTTATGAAGCTGAGAAAGATTTGAATGACTGTCATTCTGGATCATGTGGTGGTCACATGTCTGGGTATGCTATTGCCCAAAATATACTACTAGTTGGATATTTTTGGATTTCTTTATTCAAATATTATATTATCTCTGTCCAAAAATGCCACACTTGCCAAACATACAACAAAAAAATATGATCACACTCTGCTCCTTTACACCCTGTAGTCTCCATTGGACCTTTTGGGAAATGGGGTATCAATTTCATAACATGTCACCCTCACTTGGTTGGGGGGCATGGATACATTATTATAGCCGTAGATTACTTTACAAAGTGGGTCGAAGCGATGCCGACATTCGACAATATGGAAAAGACTACAACACTATTCATATTCCATCATATCATTGCTTGGTTTGGTGTTCCCCAAGCTATCGTTACTGATCATGGTAGCCACTTTAGAAACTTCATGATGTCCGAACTCACCGAAAATTTGGGTCTTCACCATGAAAACGCAACACCCTATTACCCATAGGCCAATGGGAAAGTTGAAGCAATAAACAAATTCCTCATTACTATGATTCAAAGAATGATAGGGATTCACAAAACTAGTTGGCACACGATGTTGTTTTCGGCATTGTGGGCTTACTGGATATCTGTCAAGTCTTCCACCGGGTTTTCACCTTTCCAGTTAGTTTATGGTATAGAAGCCATCTTTTCGATTGAATGAGAGATACCATTTCTAAAGCTCATTGTTGAAATTCTCCCAAACACTTCTGCTGAAGAAGAATGTCTGTTGTATCTTATGCAATTAGATGAAACCCGTCGTGATGCCACCCTAGTTATAGAAACCCAGAAGAAACGCGTCAAAGCCCAATATGACAAACATGTCAAATTATGCATGTTCTCTGAAGGAGATCTAGTTCTCCTTTATGAACAAGATCGAGATTTTTTAGGAGCTGGAAAATTTGAGGCTATGTGGCGAGGTACTTATATCGTCAGATGGGTGTTGGAGAAAGGAGCCTATGAGTTAATGGACTATGATGGTATCCCTTTGAGTGAACCCAGAAATGGGATTTACTTAAAGAAGTACTATTCTTAGGTCATCTGTCCATAAGTGCTTGTATTTTATTGTATCATACTCTTGTGTGTCACTTTAGTGTGATTTTTCGTTATTTGGTTTCTACCCTCGATGGCTTACCTTGCATTGTGCTTGGTTTCCAGATGTCGGAGTCTTCACTACCCCACATTGGCTTCACCGATGTCACTAGTTGTAGTACTCAGAACTTAGCTTCTATTGCATGGGAAATTTATGCACCTACAAACGAACTCATCTGTCTACGAGGTGTTTGCCTCTATCATGCAACCAATAATATCGCAGAATATAGCATCGTCATCGAATTTTTGACTGATGCTATTTTGCTTGGTATCTGCCACTTGGTTATACGACTCGATTCACAACTAGTAGTGCTACAGTTAAGTAATGTCTATGCTATCTGAAGTCCTACTTTATTACGGGTATATCTAAAAATTCACCTCTTGGAACGTTCTTTTGATTATATCAAATATCAACACATTCGTAGATGTCTAAATACATTGATTGATGCTTTAGCTAATTATGTGTTAGACAGACATCTGAGACATTTATAAAATCAATCACACATCACATGTATTATATAACACAAAATAAGCCGGTAGAAGTCGTATATATGTATATAAAGATCAAAATTTTTTTACAAAAAGTTTCTATCCAAAGACCAAAATCTCAAAATATGAAGCCCGTGGATTCTAGAAAATAGCATCACAGATGACGCTCACGGTAACAAACAAATTTGCGGGCTACCTTATGGAGCAGTCAATTGAGAGACTCGAACACACCCACAGTATGGTGTTGATAGCATCTTGGGATCTCTCCAATAGTGATGTCCAGGACATCTGCAGTCAATCCCTCTAAGTTCTATTCAATCGCCTCATAGTCCTAAGCATCCCATCTTGCCACTGAAGCCACTTCCCCTCACCTTTGAATGGAAGATGTACCTAGTGGTTGATACGCCCCCACATCTGTGTTGTCAAAAGAAATTTTGGATTAGTCCTTGGATCGAAAACATAAAAACATTTTGTATGATAAAATTTACAAAAACATTAAAAAACAAAATGTGTACTTCTTACCTAAGTCACCCCACTAAGAATCCTCAAGCAGAACCAACTCCGGATCTCCTCAAAAATCCAAGCCAACATAGGCATATTCATCGACCATCAACATCTGGGGCCTTAACCAGCCAAAAAATGAATCGTTATATTTGATAATAGGGCCTGCTACATGCCAGGCCATGAGGTTACACCAACTCATTACCCTCGGATCTTGTGGCGCTGGTAAACCCCAATCCACCTGTAGACGCAGTGGTGGGACCCTCTCAAGGAAGAAAGACACCAAAATTGACCCATACCCGAACTTCTTCAGGTCACCCATTCTACACTTTGTTAGTTGCCTCTTCATGCTGTGAAGAACTACATCCAACCAGTTAAAATCTCAAGGCTTTGTGCACTCTATTGCATATTGGAAATAGCTTCGAAGAGCCATATGAGGAGCTGCGCTCCTAGCCATGCATGTAATGGTAAACAAGATAGTATGTAGGGTCAAGTCTTAGACTCACTCATAGCAAGTCCACCACCCCTACCTCCGATCAAAGTCGCATGGGATCCAGGTCATGACAACCCTGTCAGAAAATAGATATCCTCGATATCTAGTGTAAGCGTGTGGACCCCTACATGAAAGACCTATTGTTCCACATCCCACATGTGGACCAGGTACTCTAACAACCTGATTTGGGCTCTCGTTCCCTTGATCCTGAAAATTTTTAAGACACCACATTCTCGGAGGGCAACAACTATAGACGGATCATTTTCATAAATGTCACCATCCTCCTCGTGTTCCCTTTCCCTCCATTCCAACATTGTGATGATCAATACCTACAATGGATCCATGAGAAGGAAGTTAGCAACTCTTTTTTTAACCTCTTGAATAAATCTTTATTGAGTAAAAACTTGCACAAAAATCCACTTTTCGTCCCTCGCAAGTGAATCTTTTGCATAGTGTGAGATTCTCGTAGGTGCACTAAAGCCCACCTACGAAAATCTTAGATTCTCATAGGTCCCGAATGACCCACCTACGAGAATGCCTGAGCGCACCTAATAGCCCTAAAATGGACTAAAAACTCTAGAATTTGCCAATAAAAATCAAAAGTAATCCATGAAAAAGTTGAAGAATCAGGAGATTACCTCGTTGGCTGAAACTGTTTGCTAAATGATCACTTGTAGCTTCTGCAATCGACCGATGAAATTTGGGAAAAATGAGGTGTGTTGGACAAGGTTTTGGCAAAGTGACAATGAAATGGTAAAAAACCCTTTTTACCCATATTTATTCACTTTTTTACTATTTTTCATTGATTTTTATATGGTTTTTATTACTTTTGCCTAAAAAGATAATACCCTAATGGATTTGTGAGCATGGTTTTTTGAAGATAGTTGACCTAGAAGTCTGAATGACGGTGTACGAGCATTTTTTCTCTTTTTATATTCGTCACATGTACGAGTACCTTTTTAGGGTTTTATAGGGAAAACCTCGAGTTCAGTCTTCATTCGTTCTCGTGCTCGAAAATACATGAGAACACAATCGAGTATACTTTTGTCGTCTTTTCATACTCGTCGTGGTAACACGAAAAAAATGAATATAAGGGAGCATCTTTTAATCTCTTTTCACGCTCCATAAAAAAAAAAGATTGTCGATCGATCTTGTTCTTTTCACGCTCATAAAAGTATTTGAAGAAAATGTTCGATGGGCAATAGCTTATCACTTTTTCGTTCTCATCAAACTAATTTATGAAAAGGGAACTAGGAGAGTTCTCTTTAAGTTTTTTTCACTCTCAAAGCATGAAAAACACCCGAGTTTTCTATCTTTGGAATCGCTAAACAAACATCGAAAGGCCCTTACAGGACCAAACCACTCCTTCTTAGGGTTCATTAAACATACTCCAAGGGACTCGTCTGATGGATGAGCTTACATCAACAAGCATATGTTATTCTTCTCAAGCTTGTATAAAAATAAAGAGGTACTCGCTAGAAATGGTTGAGGATATTTTGGGAAAGGGATGTGTTTCGGTATTTGTATTAGTGGTAGTAAGCGTCACTCTTGAACATGACACCCCCTATTTGTCATTTGAATCCGTGTTGGGAAATCCATTTGTCTCTCGTCTAACTTGCTACAAGGTCATATCTCGGGTCGTCTTTGAGTCAATGCTGCCAAGACCATTGTCGTGTCATTCATATGTTCAAGAGAAGTCCATGCAAGCCTTCCATTGAGTCGACCATCTGCAGTTAATTGTTACCATGTCGGCCTTCCCTGTGTCCATTTCAAATCATATTCATAATTTGACTTACCCTAAAAATATGTTACTTATTTCATGTCATTGATGGGGGATACATCAAGGCCCTCTGTTATCAGACTAATCGGTAGGTGCAGACACTAATAGATCTCCCTAGATCCACCTAGATCTAGAACAAAACGGGACAGGACATGACTCTTTCCCTAAGTTATGACCATTGAATTAGCTAGTAGGAAGGAACAAGTGACATACCTTTGTATCACTTCCTAGGGTCTCTGTTGCTCCTGCTTCGCTCTAGTGCTCTCGTGAGGTCAAGACCTAGACAACACAAAACAACCAAAGTGAAGATAGCAAAATATATTCAACCGTCAACTTATGTGTATGATCAAGGAATTACACAATAAAGTAAGAATGACTTTAGGGGAAAAGGACATGCCGCTGTATCATATTAATCGAAAGTAGAAGATACAACCTGATCGGCTTGATGTTGCAAGCTTCATTTCGGTGTCTCTTGGTTCTAACACACACACACTTTCTCGATCCTTGTATGAAGAAGATCCAATTCCTCTTGATAGACTTGCTAGAGTCTCCAAGATCCTGTTCAAGCTAGGCTCTTCACACAATTCTTCCACCAATTCTCCAATTAATCTTGCTTAACCTTTTCCATGAGAATTCCATCAATATATAGGAGAGGATGAGATGGTTACTTGGATAAGAATGATCCCACAATATCAGGGAAACCAGTAAAAAGATAACCATTGGAATGCCAACCCATTCTCTAGAAGATTCCCTTCTAGAACCATCGAGACTTCATCCTTGTCCAAGCTTGAGAACAAGTTCACACCCTGGCTATGTAGCATAGTGTGAGAATTTCACACCCTAGCTGAAGGAAGCCTATGAGAATGGGTCATTCTCACACCCTAGGATATAAGCAACCTGCGAACTCTCTTCAAAAATATGTTTTCTGGGAAGAGATGAATGTCACTTTTCTCAGGAGAAATTTCTTATTAGGAGCCTGAGTACACCATCATTAATACACCATCAATATGACTGAAAACATGGGTAACAGAATGCCCCCCAAAGTATGAGGTCGGAATATGTGACAACAGAAATACTTTGTAAACTGTGTGTGTGTCACAGAAACCAGGAGCGCACCTAATCGAAAACCTGCGAACACCCAAGCATCTGCAAAATATTATACTAGTTCTGAGGTAGGAATTCCCATACTTAGATCATATATGGATGACATTATAGGCATAGGTCATGGCCACCAATCATACACTGTGGATCCATGCCATCAAAATATAGCATAGCCACCAGAAATACACTGTGGATCTATGCAAGAAAATTCAAACTGAGATGACATAGCCGTGAGACATACAAAGTGGATCTATGTGTCACAAAGTATACATATCCCATCGCAACCTAAACAAAGAGATGGTATCCAGGGTCTTCAATCTCATCGCCCAAAAGTACGAATCTAACCATGTGATTACATGTGTCGAAGTCGAACATGGTAGAAACCACTTGATTACCGGTCATTGATGAAACCATTAACAAGTGCGAGGGAAATCACCATTAATGTCAATGACTCCCAAGGTACACTAGTACAATCCACTGAATGTGAATGAATGAATTAAGGTTGAACATCCAATGGAATCTTTTGATCAGGGGTCAATGATGTAAACCCACTGTCGAAAGCGAGGAAACCTGCCATTGAGGCATGCAGGTTCCAAGGTACCAAAGAATTTCTAAGTCTTGTTTCTGGATAATGAGTTGAAGTCGACGGAGAAAAACTCGTCACAGGAGGGCCTTGATGTATCCCCCATCAATGACATGAAAAGAGTAACATATTTTGAAGGTGAAATAGAGTATGATGTAAGTTGGACTGGACACAGGGAAGGGTGACATAGAGAGAATGGACAACTGCAGATGGCCAACTCAATAGAGGTTTCAGATGAACTTCTCTTGAACATATGAATGACATGACCAATGATTTGGAAGCATTGACTCAAAGACAACGCAAGGTATGACCTTGTATCAAATCGAATGAGAGACAAATGGATTTCCCAAACCGGCTTCAAATAATGAATAGGGGGGTGTCATGTTCAAGAGCGACACTTATTGCCAACTGATATGAGTACGAGAACACTACAAGCTGTGAATCGAGTCGCACAACCAAATGATGGATTCTAAGCGAGATAGCATCAATCAACAATTCGATAATGGTGCTATACTCTGAAATATTGTTGGTCACACGGCCGAGACACACACCTCGTAAGGAGACAAGTTCGTTTGTAGGGGCGTAAATTGCCCATGTAGCGGAAGCAAGGTTCTGAGTACTATGGCTAGCACCATCAGGTTGAGGAGGATAACATATGCTTGTTGATATAAGCTTATCCTTCGGATAAGTCCTTCGGAGTATGTTTAGCGAACCCTAGGAAGGAGTGGTTCGGTCCCATGACGAGTCTGTCGATGTTTGTTTAACGAGTCCAAAGATGGAAAACTCAAAGGCTTTTCATGATTATAGAGTCTGGAAAAACACTTAAAAGAGAAATCTCTCTGTTCCTTTTTTGTAAAATAGTCTGATGAGACCGAAAAAGAGATAAATTATCGCACAACAAACGCTTTCTTCAAATACTTTAATGAGCGTGAAAATAGCAAGGTCACTCGACAATCTTTTCATGTTTAGAGAGCCTGAAAAGAGCTTAAAGAGGACTCCAAGGGGGTTCCTTTTTCGTATAACCTTGTTGAGCCTGAAAAAGTGATAAAAGTGTGCTCGATCGCATTCTCATGTATTTTCAAGCGTGAGAATGGACAAAGACCAAGCTTGAGGTTTTGTACAAAAACCATAAAAAACAATCAAAACATGCGATGAAGAAGAAAAAATGTCTGCATCCCTGTGCATGAACATCGAAGTCGTTACGCCTGCAAAATTTGTACTCAAAAGGGCATTAGGCATTAGGTTTTAATAAATAAAAAATTATAAAATCCAAACAAATGGTAAAAGTAAATATAAAAGAGGTAAAAGTCCTTTTTACCATAACCATTTTAACTTTACCAATATTTGAGTCCAAAACCCCTCTTTTGCCCTTGAATTTAGGTGCTTGATTGTGGGAGTTACGAGCATCCATTTGACGAACTGTCTGCAACAGTGAGGTAAGATCTATGTTCTCTACCCTTTCATGGTTTAATTTTTCATTTTCATTGGGCAAAAAACACATTTTTGAGTTGGTTTTGGGGGTTAAAGTTGTGCTCAACCATTCTCGCAGGCCAACCACACGGGACCTGCGAGAATGCCTCATTCTCGCAAGTGACCCTAAAGGCACCTGTGAGAACCTCACACTGTGCCTAAAGGGCACCTGCAAGAACCACAAAGTGGAAATTTTTTTTAGAGTTTTGCTCAATGAAAAGATACCAAGTGTTGAATAGAGTTATTAACTTTCTTCTTGTGCTTCTTATGCAAGTATTTGGCCATCACCATGGTTCTGGAATGGCGTGAAAGGGAGCATGAAGAAGATGATTCCATTGCCAGATATCATCCAGCCACCATTGTCGCTTTACAAAACTGTGGTCTTCTGAAATTCTTTCGTATCTTGGGCATGAGGGCCCAATTCAGGTTATTGGAGTACCTTGTGCATATGTGGGATCCCGACCAACAAGTATTCCATGTGGGTGTCCACACATTTTCCTTGGATATTGAGGACATTTACTTCTTGACAGGATTGTCACGGAGTGGGTACCACGCAAGCCTGACTGGTAGCAGAGGTTGTGGGATGCCCATGAGTGAGTACTGCCACTTACACTGTGTTCTAGAGGCAGAGAGGAGCAAAGGGAAAGTAGCCATTTGGGGAGTGTGGGATTTGACCCTCCGCACTATTTTGTTCACCATTGCTCATATGGATGGGATCAGTACTCCTCACATGGTTCTCCAGAGCTACTTTCAGTATGCTATAGAGTGTATTGAGCCTTAGGTTTTTAACTGGGTAGATGCAGTGCTTCGTAGCATGAAGAGGCAGTTGACCAAATGCAGGCAAGGCGACCTGAAGCAATTTAGGTATGGGTCTTTGTTGGTGTCCTTATTTCTCAAGAGGGTTCCCTTACTGAGGATGCAAGTTGAGTGGGATTTACCGGCTCCAACAGATCCAAGAATGGTGAGGTGGTGTCAGCTCATGGCCCAGCATGTGGCTGGACCAATTATCAAATATAATGATACCTTCTTCGACTGGTTGCGACCACAGATGCTTATGGTCGATGATTATTCTTATGTCAGGTTAGATTTCTAAGGAGATCTGGACTTGGTCCTGCCCGAGGGCGTTCAGTGGGGGGAACTTGGTAAGAAGTACATATTTTTTTCCTTTTTAAATGTTTTTGTGAATTTTATCATATGAAAATGTTTTTTAATGTTCATCCAAGGTCTAAATACAAAATTATTTTTTGAATGACAAAGACATGGGGCCTTACCAACCTCCTGGTACTTCTCCTATTCAGTTATGAGGAGAGGTGGCTCCAGTGCCACGATGGGATGTCGAAGATTATGAAGCGGTGGAACAAAACCTAGAGGGTTTGAAAACAGATATTCCAGAAATGCCCCTTGGAGAGCTTCCACAACATTATCAGCATCATACAGTAGGAGTGTCAGAGTCCATTGGCTGACTACTTTGTAGGGTTTCCTGGGCAGTCGTGTGTTACCGTGAACGTCATCCATGATGTCACTTTGTAGAAGCTATGAGATTCAGATTTTGAAATTTTGGTCCTCGGACAGAACTTTTTTGTAAAAACTCTTTTGATCATTATATATACATACGACTTCTACCGGTTTATCTTGTGTTGTGTGAAAATTGATGTGATTGATTTATAAATGACCCAAATTTCTGTCTAATACATAGTTAGCTAATGCATCAGTTAATGTATTTAGAAATCTAGGAATATGTTGATATTCAATATAATCAAAATAACGTTCCAAGAGGCGAATTCGCAAATACACCTGTAACAAAGTAGGACTTCGAATAGTATAGACATTACTTAAATGTATTACTACAAGTTGTGAATCGAGTCACACAACCAAATGACAGATTTTGGGCGAGATAGCATCAATCAACAATTCGATAATGACGTTATACTCTGCAATATTGTTGGTTGCATGGCCGAGACACACACGTCGTAAGGAGACAAGTTCATTTGTAGGGGTGTAAATTGCCCATGCAGTGGAAGCAAGGTTCTGAGTACTATGGCTAGCACCATCAGCAAAGCCAATGTAGGGTAGCGAAGACTCCAACATCTGGAAATCAAACACAACGTCACATAAGGGCAGAGACTAGATAACGACAAAAGCAAGCTACAGTAACACACAAGAAGTATGATACAATAAAAATACAGGTACTCATGCACAGGTGATCTTATGCATAGTAATTCTTCAAGTACAACCCATTTTTAGGTTCACTCAAAGGGATACCATCATAATCTACTAACTCATAAGCCCCTTTTTCCAACACTCGTCTAAAGATATAAGGACCTCACAACATGGCTTCAAATTTTTCATCTCCTAGCATATCTCGATCTTGTTCATAGAGGAGAACGAGATCTCCTTCGAAGAAAACATGAGGCTTGACATGTTTGTCGTATTGGGCCTTGACACATTTTTTCTTAGCTTCTATGACTAGGGTAGCATCGCATCGAGTTTCTTCTAATCGCATAAGATACAATAGATGTTCTTCCTCAGCAGAAGTGTTTGGTAGGAGTTCAACAACTAGTTTTAAAGAGGGTATATTGCATTCAATCGGGAGAATGGCTTCCAAACCATAGACTAACCAAAAAGGTGTAAACCCAGTAGCGAACTTGACGGATGTTCGGTACGCCCAAAATGTCGAAAACAACATTGTGTGCCAACTTGTTTTGTGAATCCCTATCATTCGTCGGAGCATAGTTATGAGAACTTTGTTAATTGCTTCGACTTGGTCGTTGGCTTGTGGGTAATAGGGTGTTGAGTTTTCATGGCAAAGACCCAACTTTTCAGTAATTTCGGACATCATGAAGTTTCGAAAGTTACTACCGTGATAAGTGAGAATAGCCTGGGGAACACCAAAACGAGCTATGATGTGATTAAAAATGAATAATGTTGCGGTCTTTCCAGTGTTGTCAAATGTCAGCATCGCCTCGACCCATTTCATAAAGTAATCTACGGCTACAATAATGTATCCATGCCCCCCGGCTGAGTGGGGGTGACATGTCATGAAATCGATGCCCCATTTCGCAAAGGGACCAACGGAGACCATAGGGTGAAGAGGAGCGAGATGTGAAAAGGGCAGCACGAGCATGAGGATTGAAAGCCAATTTTCGAACGACGCCCTTTGGGGGGGGTCGAAGAACTGTGTCGAGGCTCGGTCATTTGAGATGAAGAGGACCGTTGGTAGGTGGAGTTGCGGGAGAGGATTGTACCAATGAAGGAGGTAGGTCATCAACCTTCTCTTTAGAGGGAGAATAATATTTGGCTCGAGTGGTGAGTGCAATGTTGTTCTGCTTTGAATCGCTAGTACACATCAATACATAGGATGTAGTAGAAGGTGAGGGTTGGTCATAAATGACCAATTGATCCTGTTGTTGAGACAAGAAGGGTTGGGACAAAACTATTGGAGCAGGTGGTTTTGGGGCTCCTTGAAGGAACTTAGTGACCTCGGTGCGTCGTGGACAATCCTTCATGTAGTGATCGTCACTATAGATAATACAAGGGTATCAAGGTTTGTGCTTATCCCTATCATCAACAGGTGGAGTTTTGGTTTGCTCTGCTTGAGAAGTATTTTTGTCCTCCTTATTCTTACCCCTTCCCTTTTTGGATTTGTTTTTACCGGCTGGGGTAGATTGAACTGCATTTACCTTAGAAGTCTTGCCAGTGGGAGGGGCAGGAGATGGAGCATTTTGAACATTAGAAGAAGCAGGCTTGGGGTTGGTGCTTGAGGTGGAATGTGGTTGGGCCTGGAAAGTGCCAATCACACCGTCGGCTGCATGAGAAGCAGCTGGACTAGTTGAAGTGGCGGAAGTGGAAGGACGAGGTGTGTCAGGTAGTAAGTCGTAAAGGGTACCCGTTTGTGAGTAAACGAGGTCAAGGTATTGAGCACGACTTATGGCCTGCTCTTCCGTGACTACTCCACCCATGGCGATGTCATGACTGATGTTGTTCACAAATGATTTTGTGAACCACTCTGCCAACAACTGATCGGGGAGTTCGAGTTTGATGAGACGTCATCTCCGTCGCCACTCATGAATGTGATCGGATATATGAGTGGCTTTGTTTTTTTTGAAAGAACTCAAAATATCGGTCCCCATTTCATAACGGATCGATAACTGGTAGTGGTTGAGGAAATCCATAGCTAGGGTGTTGAATTCAGCGAAGAAACCTCATGGTAATTCTATGTACCACTTCACAGCAGAACCCACGAGGGTCCGTTGAAAAAGACGTAAACGAGTAGAGTCATCCATCAACAAGTTGGATGAACACCAGAGGTGAAAAGTCATGACGTGATTGTTCGGGTCCTCTCCCACTTTTCCATTGAATTTAGGGATGTTCAATGGTAGCTTGGTTGGTATAGCAGGCCATTGGGGAGAGTGAAAAATTGGATCATTTAAAATCCTTGACAAGTCCGGGAGATCCAAAGTGGCCAAGAAGGGTAACTATCAATTCACATGCGGATATTGGTGGCTTTGGGGAGGAAGCCCTGTCGGAAAACCAGTAGGACCATAAGCAATTTGCATATAATGTAAATACCCAGGAAGATTCGGTGGTGGTTGGAGAGGATAGTAGCTCATGGGATTGTATCCTTGAACAGGGATGTGAGTTTGAGCATTTGAGCGCCCAAATAGTTTTGGATGTACCTGGATATGCTTGGCCTATACTAGGGGGTATCACGGATGCAGTTGGAAGTTGTTGCCCCCTAGTCGATTGAGGAGTATGTTGTATCATATGATTCCAATACTAGGCCAAGGATGGAGGTATTTTTTGTCCATAAGGTGGGGTCTGCCCTCTAATTGAGGGTTTTGTTCCATTTGGGGGCAGCGTTCCAATCGAGGGTCATGTTCCAATTGGGATTTGCATTCCAATAGGAATTTTCCCAACCAAGGGGGGGTTGAGTCAAACCTCCTTGGTGAAATTGTCCACCAACGGGAATCTAGTAATTTGGTGTGAATGATAGAATAGTGCCACTAGGATTAATACTGCCAGTGGAGGATGAGAAAGGTCCTCCAAAAGGGGGTTTAGGAAGTATCAGCATGAAACTAGGAAGAGAGTGCCCAGAAGAAGAGGGACAACCAGGAGAGCCAGATGGGGTTTGTGTAGGAGTGGGAATGGAAGCATTCAATGCATGGTATCTGGGCGGTAGTGTTGGGGTGACACTGGGCATATGCGGTGTGTCAATGGGGGCTTGGATAACCGTAGTAATCCCGGTGTGAATACTTGTAGTATATGTGTGATGGGCCATTTCTATAGGGATGGTCAAGATGTGGTCAGATCGCGGGGTGTCCGTACCAGGAAAATAATAGGCAGTAGTAAACGGTACTGTGTCTGGGTTATAGGTTTCAGAAATCACAGGTGAGATGATGGTTTCAATGCCTGATCCTACACCAAAAAGTTCCCATCTAAAAACGCCCGTAGACCAAAAAGGATCTTGACCTTCTATTCCTGGAAAGGGTCCAACCGGTGATCCAGAAGACACAACAACTATGTCTCTGGAAGAATTCACTCGCATGAACTATCACTTAGAATCAGGGTGAATTTGAAAGTCCTCTCGAGTATTGGTAATTCATAAATGTTCTAGAGAGTCAGTTCATTCCACTTGTGGCATGGTAACATCTTGGACTTCACTCTGTTGAGGAGAGACCTTAGGTGAGCTTGTAGGCAGGAGTTGAGAACCTTCCAGATTCTCTGGAGATAAACCCTGCATTCTACGTGAAAGACGTGGAGGATCTATTTTGAATGAGTTACAAACTTACGAAGAAAATTGTATGGTCAAATTGGGTAAACAAACAACATGCGCTAGTAAACAAAATCTAGGAAACAATACCAAGCAAACAAGACCTTCTAATTCCGAAGTCACTAGTTGGTGATGAAATCCAACGTCGCAACAACAAGATGAGAAGGGGCTGGGCTAGGGTAGAAAAGTTACGCTGACGACATGCTTAATGGACTTACACCCTGGTGCAAGCTCCCACACATAATCGTGGGTATACCCTCCAAGGAGCCCTAGTGAGTTTGGCCAACGTCGATTCCAGGTATCGTGAAGACTTGCCCCTTCATAGTCACCTTGTGTAAGACCCTAGAAAGATGGCCGCTAAGGTTACCACCGACAACAATAAAGCCTGGGGGGACAGTCAACAGTCCGATCCACATGCAAGGGAAGGGTATCTAGCCCAAAATCAACTCAAAAGGCTTCCACTCATCATTGTGGGTATAACTCCAAGTGACCCCCATAATACATGCAATCTCTACAACGATATCAACAAAGCAGGGTGAGTAACTCTGTCAATATCAATGCGACCTCGTGTTTGACCCTTGTGTGAGAAGGGCTTCCCAGGACAAAATGTTGTAAATGGAATTTGACACTCCTTAACACAAGATGCAATTGTGTGTTTTGTTCTTTGGAGAGTGTATCTCTCTACCTATTCCAAAGCGCTAGCCTAGCTAAATGTTGTTGTAATAGAGCCCTAGAAAAGAGTTACTAGTTAAATTTTACAATTGCGCAGTGTTATTAAGGGTTGTTGTTATTCAAAGGAAGTGGAGATGAAACTGATGTTGTATGAGACTTTGACCCAACGATGCATAGATAGGAATGAAATCTATCAATTTTCGTTCAATGAATCCCATGTATGGGCGGGAAAGAGAAGTTTTTCGGACCAATCTTGAACTATGATACAAACTTTCCTTTAAAATGCAATTGCAATGAATTACACAATAATAAAAATTCTCTATTGTTTCTTTTTCAATAATTTCAACAATTGATTTTCAATATTTTTGAAGACAAAAATGCTTTTGAAAGAAAAAACGTTGTTTACTTTTCAAAAAGGACTTACACCATGATGGTGAGAGTGAAGAAAACCAAAAACTAATGAACAAGCAATAGACAAAAACCCAAACCAATCTTTCAATGGAAACAAAAATGACAAGCAAATCAATCTAGTCTTTTCAATTGCATGAGAACAGTAATCTTTCAAATAATGAGCAAATGATAAAGACAAATAATCCCAACTTTCAAACCGATCACCAGTTCTTAACCAAACGAGCACTCAGATTCCAAAATCAGAGAGTATATATTTACCGAGAAAAGCCAAGAACCGAAAGTCGAGAAAAAATGGACAGGAAGAGCCTTTGATTTCCTAAGACTGATCGTGCACAAAATCTGAAGACAAGAAAACATCAACCAATGGTCCAAGAAGCTCTTTTCAGGCACCTATACTGATCTGGGCAGCTGAACATGCAAAAATCTTAAATCCAAAATTTTGAAAAGAGGGTTCGCGGGCTAACAGTATTACACAGTGCGAGAATGGGTCATTCTCGCAGGCTATCTTTGAGAAGAGTGCAAGAACCTCGCACTAGACCTAAAAGAAGAGCGCGAACTCCAAGTATTCTCGCAGGCCACTGTGGGGTTCAGTGCGAGAATGTCTGAAACTAAGCAATTTTTTTGGAAAAAGACAAAAAAATTGAAGGGGCTTCTACACCCAGAGGGTCTATCGGGGTATCCTGAAGACTCAGAGATTGATATGAATGGAGAAAGGTAAGGCAAGAGAAAATGGCCAAGGAAAAACACCAAAAACCATAAAGAAAATGGGTTTCCTCCCCAGTATGAGTCACCAATTTTGTTATCGGACTAATCAGTAGGTGCGGACACTAACAAATCTCCCTAGATCCACCTGGATCTAGAACAAAATGGGAGAGGACATGACTCTTTCCCTAATTTATGACCATTGAATTAGCTAGTAGGAAGGAACAAGTGACATACCTTTGTATCATTTCCTAGGGTCTTTGTTTCTCCTGCTTCACTCCAGTGCTCTCATGAGGTCAAGACCAAGACAACACAAACCAGCCAAAGTGAAGATAGCAAAATATATTCAATCGTCAACTTATGTGTATGATCAAGGAATTACACAATAAATTAAGAATGACTTTATGGGAAAAGGACATGCCGCTGTATCATCTTAATAGAAAGTAGAAGATACAACCTGATTGCCTTGATGTCGCAAGCTTCCTTTCGGTGGCTCTTGGTTCTAACACACACACACTTGCTCGATCCTTGTATGAAGAAGATCCAATTCCTCTTGATAGACTTGCTAGAGTCTCCAAGGTCCTGTTCAAGCTAGGCTCTTCACACAATTCTTCCACCAATTCTCCAATTAATCTTGCTTAACCTTTTCCATGAGAATTCCATCAATATATAGGAGGGGATGAGATGGTTATTTGGATAAGAATGATCCCACAATATCAGGGAAACCAGTAAAAAGATAACCATTCGAATGCCAACCCATTCTCTAGAAGATTCCCTTCTAGAACCATCGAGACTTCATCTTTTTCCAAGCTTGAGAACAAGTTCGCACCCTGGCTATGTAGCACAGTGCGAGAAGTTCACACCCTAGTTGAAGGAAGCCTGCGAGAATGGGTCATTCTCACACCCTAGGATATAAGAAACCTACGAGCTCCCTTCAAAAATATGTTTTCTGGGAAGAGATGAATGTCACTTTTCTCAGGAGAAAGTTCTTATTAGGAGCTTGAGTACACCATCATTAATACACCATCAAGATGACCAAAAACATGGGTAACACCCTCATGTGACGATTCTTTTTCCGTCGACTTCAACTCCTTATCCAGGAATAAGACTTAGAAATCATTTAGTACCTTAGAACCTACATGCCTTAATGGAAGGTCTCTTCGCTTTCGACAGTGGATTCACATTATTGATCCCTGATTGAGAGATTTCACCGAGTGTTCGACTTCAACTCATTAATTCACATTCATTCAGATTGTACTTAGGTACCTTGGGAGTCATTGACGTCAATGGTGATTTCCCTCGCACTTGTTAATGGTTTTCATCACTGGTCAGTAATCAAGTGGTTTCTACCATGTTTGAATTTGACACATGTAATCGCATGGCTAGATTCATACTTTCAGACGATGGGATTGAAGACCCTGGGCCTCATATTTTTGGTCCAGGTTGCGAGGGAGTATTTATGATTTGTATTCACACATAGATCCACTTTGTATGTCGCGTGGCTATGTCTTCATCTGAGTCTTCTAGCACATAGATCCATAGTGTATTCCTGGTGGCTATGTAGCATTTTGATGACATGGATCCACTGTGTATGATTGGTGGCCATGGCCTACATTTGTGATTTCATTCATTTGTAGTCTGAGCATGGAAATGCCTACCTCAGAACTGGTATTATATTCTGCAGATGATTGATTGTTTGCAGGTTTCTGATTAGGTGTGCTCCTTGTTTCTGACACACACACATGCATTTTACAAAGTATTTTGGCTGTCATGAGTTCCAACCTCATACTTTGGGGGGAATTATGTTACACATTATTTTTGTCACTCTAGTGATGTCTCTACAGTTATGTGTTCAGGCTCTCATAAGGACCTTTTGCCCGAGAAAAGTGATTGTTGTCTTCTTCCATAAAACATATTTTTAAGATGAGTTCACAGGCCACATGTGTTGTAGGGTGTGAGAAACCCTGATTCTCGTAGGCAACCCTATACTTGGAGTGCGAGATGTTTGCAGTCTTCTCTATAGGTAGGGTGTGAACCTACTTCAAAACTTAAAAGGAAGAGGAAGTTACGAAGGTTCTAGAAGAGGATCTTCTAGAAAATGAGTTGGAATTCGCATGGTTGGCATCCTACTAAATTCTCAGATTTAGTGGGATCATCCTCATCCCTTTAACCATCTCTCCTTCTCCTATATATTGGAAGGTTTCTCAAGAAATAGGTTAAGCAAGATTGAATGGAGAATTGATGAAAGAATTGTGTGAGGAAACCTGTTTGAATTAAAGCTTGAGGCCTCCATTTGTTCATCCAGCCATACTAGATCTTCTTCACGTAAGTGTAGAGAAAGTGTGTGTGTTGGAAACAAGGACCACTGAAAGGAATCTTGCGACATCAAGGCGATTACGTTGTATCTTCTAATTTCATTTAATACAATACAGTGGCATGTCCCTGATCAAAATCTGGACCAGGGGGCAAAATTTTGCTCAATTTTCAAAGTGCTCAGAATGCAACTAAAATGGTGCCATTGCGTCTGTCTCGTCTTCCTGATTCTGGCTGTATATTTACTTTCTCAAACGGAGTTCGTATGGAGAAGATATCGTAATCTGTTCGCCGAGCCAAACAGGAAAAAAATTGATGCTGATTGTACCTGTCCATATAGTCCGTACAGGACACGTGGCAGGACCATACAGCATACGTGGCAGTCCATACAGGACACATGGCACGTCCGTACAGTGACACGTGGCACCTCCAGGTGATGACACGTGTCAGACAGTTATGGCTTTTTGGGCGTACGGTTGG
Source organism: Picea glauca (assembly GCA_000966675.3). NCBI lineage: Eukaryota > Viridiplantae > Streptophyta > Pinopsida > Pinales > Pinaceae > Picea > Picea glauca. The sequence goes on from JZKD02S2161497.1 coordinate 334,668, forward strand.
ACCAATTTGGAGGTGAAACGTGTCACCACTGGAAGGGTGACACATGGCACAGGGATGACATCAGCATCCTACGTGTCGGATGATGTCAGCAGTATGCATGGCGATGATGTGGCAAGCTATGGTTGGTTGACTGCTGGCGAATGAGGAGACGACACGTGTCATTTGTGTGGTGAATGGTATGAGGGCACGTGGCCCAATCCATGGGTGCCACGTGTCCCTCGTTTATTGGTTAATGTTTTGTTTGTTAAAAGTTTATGGAGGCCATGGGGTTCGAACCCCGAACCTCCCCACCGCAAACACCTTCACAAATCCGCCCTACCAACGCACCATGTAATGTTTCTTGTTTGATATATGGATTGCATTATATTTATGTTTGTGCATTGTAATAAATGGAAAGGGGGGCGGGCCGGGGCTTAGCCCCGACCCGTGGTTCCACCATCCGTTCATATGACCGGCCGTTAAATATGCCCGGGAGTTCAAACTTGATACAAAGCCCGCAGTTTTGTGGTTCCCCATATGTGACCAGGGGTGTTGGTATATGGCGCGGCGTGTATTAAATTTAAGCCATGGTTATAGTGTGTGTGTTAAAGTTAATGGCACAGTTTATATGCTATAACCTATACGCGCGAGGTTTAACACTTAGCACATGCATTTTAATATATTACATATGACCCTGTTATGGTGTGTGCGCGGGAGTTGGGTCAATTTTTCAAACAGTTTTGCCCACCAACCGTTCACCAACACTTGTCACACATTTATTCGCATTTATTAACTCAGCTCTTTTCGTATTAGTGCGTGGTCATATGCAGGACCTTGTGACCGAGTGCTAGGCGGTTGGGGGCTGGAGGTGCCCTACCCGTCCTACAGTTTGGAACGTTTTTTCAGAACCGCTCGGAGCTAGGTTTTAACGCACGTTTTGGAGCGTGTTCTTGGTTCATGCACACAGAGGTGCATTTTGTAGAGCCAGTTCCAGCAAAGCTTGAAGGAGGAAAATGGAGGAGGCCTAACTTCTTCATCTTTTGGCCAATTGAGGTGCCATAAAAGCTCAGCTAGGGGTTTTTGGACGTGCTGGATCCATTGGTGTTATTTTCAAGGCCATGTGAAGACTTATTCTACAAGTTTTTCACCATTGAAGTTTCAGCCTATGTTTGTTTTTTGTGATTGAATAATCATTTTTGGCTAATTGATATGCTCTGAACACATTAGGACAGGTTTCAGAGGCTGTTGAGGACTTTAACATGTGTTTTTTCTAAAGATAAGCTCAGGGAAGCTTATGGACACATGTAGAAGAGGTCATGCCCGGATGAGCCATGATCCGTTTTCAGAGTTGTATTAGTCATTTTTGGGGTTTTTATGTGTTCTGATCTCAATGGTATAGTCTGTTTTTCCATTGGAGTTGAGCAGCAGCTTGTAAAATAACTTTTGACTAATTAATCCCAGAGAGCCAAGTCCATTATGGACACCAAGTTGAAAAAGAGCACAACTTTTCATCCGCAGACAGATGGTCAGACAAAGGTGGTGAATCGTACAGTGGTACATCTTCTTCGTTCTTATTGCAGTAAGCATCCTAAGATTTGGGATGAAAATTTACACTACGTTCAGCATGCGTACAATCGATCCAAGCACTCTTCGACGCAAACGTCGCCATTTGAGACATGTTTTGGCTATTTGCCCAAGTCGCCTTTAGATTTCATGTTTGGGAAAGATATTGTTGTTGATGGGCAATATGATATTGATCGGGCAGAGAAGTTCATCGAACAAATCCAGTTGATACATCAGGTGGTATCAGAGCATAGTTTGTTTTGCTCATGTGTTTTTCGTTGATAGCTTGAGATTTAGCTATTGGTTTTTGTGCAAAGTTTTGTGTTGAAGTTGGATATCTTCCCAGGATGGAGGAAGCTTCAAGTATTGATAGTTCTCATACATTTTCATT
>JZKD02S2161497.1:340217-351177 GCA_000966675.3 Picea glauca
CACATAAGTTTATATTGCATATTTTAACACATGAAGCAAGGTCCTGTAAAGTTTATTTTAATGAAGTAGGGGTGCTTGCATAGCATAACAAGTCATCCTTCTATTTTCAGATCAGTCCCTTTCCCATAAAATCACTCTTATTTTATCGCATAACTCCTTGATCATATGCATAGGTTGTCATTGAATATACTTTTATATCTTCACTTTGGTTGGTTTGTGTTGTTTTGGACCCGATCTCGCAAGAGCATTGGAGTGAATTAGGAACACCAAAGACCTAAGGAAGCGATATAAAGGTATGTCACTCATTCCTTCTTGGTAGTAGATTCAATGATTGCAACTTAGGGAAAGAGTCATGTCATGTCCTGTTTTGTTCTAGATCTAGGTGGATCTAGGGAGATCTGTTAGTGGGATGAAGATCAAGGAGTATATCGATGCCCACTGTGTAGCAGGGACTCCCAAGGTGGGAAGCCAAGTCCCCATCCAGGAAATAAGTAACCTCAGTTTGAAGATCATTGTGATCATGCTTACGAGAATCATAGGTTCGACCTCGTTGCATCAAGCATAGAGACCGATTATGTTTTATGTAGTAGAGTGTGCTAGACCCACTATCTATGATTGGTGTACCTCACTGCTAGTCAATATGAAAATTCAGCTGACAGAGTGAAAACATGGGAGTAAGTGAAACTTTGGGTTTGCCTCTATTCTTTGCAGTTTCTTTTTCAAGCGGGTTCCAGGTCTTGGACCTAGAGTGGAGATCCTTCCTAGAGAACCACACAATCCATCCATGACGCGGTGGATCGAAGTTATGAGAGGGCAGGGGGGAGGTAGGGTATCAATGCCCTACAATGATGATTTTTTCTTGTGGTGGCGGCGACAAGTTATTTCTCTGGATGACTATCCCTATGCGGGGATCGATTTTAGAGGAGATCCTGATATGCCGCTTCCACTAGGGGCCACCTACAGTGATATAGGTAACAAGTTTTTAAGTATTTAATTTTTTGGTATTTTTGTATTTAAGGAACAAATATATATATATATATATATTGGGATGGTGTTTAAATATTAACTATACACTTGTGTGATCGCAGATGTCAGTCCATGATGGCCAAAGGGATTTCTTCGACATAGACAGAGGAATCAGGGAGATGAGGCAGCGAGAGGAGAAGCAGAGAGGGTCCTACAAAACGTGCAGGGAAACCTGTCTCATTTGACATAGAGGATTCCTATGGTTTAGGTAGAGGATCTACCTGAAGCCATGCAGCGACAGGTGGTTGGTGTACCTAGAGCGTGGGTACGACTCTTCCAGTGTCTCACAGATGTCGTGGTTTTCTACCATGACACACATCCGACGCCATAGGCGTAGATTTTGTGGGATATGTATATTGATTCTATATGTGTATTGAGGGTTTTAGCCCTAATTTTGTAATATAAACAACATATTTTTAAATATATAAAAAGGGATCTTTGGATTTACTTATATCTTACAATGAGTACATTGATTTAATGGTTTTCTTTGATTTATTAATGTGACAAATGCCAATCTAAAACATAATTAGCGTAGGCATCGAATACATGATTAGAACTCCTAGGAATGTGATAATATGTAATAAAATCAAATTGTCATTCTTAAAGACGTACTTGTAGGAATCAACGAAGTAAAGTAGGATCAGGCATGCGGTAACAACCATTCAATTGACATACTATTAATTGGGAATCCAGGTGAACTTCTAAAGAGTAAATACCATGTGAGATAGCATCACACAAAAGTTCTATGACAACACTATATTCATCCACATTATTCATGGATAGCCCTAGGCTTATGCCACTTGAAGACACCAGTATACCCTTGGGTGAGTAAACCACCCAAGCGACATAAGCTAAGTTTCATGTATGATGACTGGCTCGGTCTACGAATCCTAGGTAGAATGAAGACTCGATTGACATCTGCCAACAAAGGGAAAACTAGATAAGAAAGATAAAGACAAAGGAAAAAGGGGGAAATAGATGTATATACACTAAATTTACATTAGTATACAAATATTTCTACCCAAGATTAGGGCTCAAGTGTAGTACCTTTTCAAGTAGAGACCATTTCTGGGCTTGGCAAATTTATTCCCTTCATAATCTTCTAACTCGTAGGCTCCTTTTTCTAGAACACGTCGCACGATGTAAGGACCCTTCCAAATGGGTTTAAATTTTCCTGCCCCTAGAGGTTCTTTGGCTTAGTCATACAAGAGGACCAAGTCACCCTCAACATACAATCGGGGACATATAGATTTCTCGTACTAAACCTTGACATGTTTCTTGTTTTCCTCGATAGCCATAAAGGCATCTCGATGCTCCTTGTCAAGAATCTCTAGGTGCATAAGGCATCACTCGAAGTCTGAAGTGTCAGGTAGGAGCTCTTCTGCCAACTTGAGAGAAGGGATTTCACATTCAACAGGAAGGATTGAATCCAGACTGTGCACTCACTAAAAAGGGGAAAAACCGGTGGCAGTGTTAATCGAGGTTCGGTATGCCCAAAGCGCGGGATATATCATGATCTGCGAATTGGAATTACTCCGACTGGCATTTTTTTCCAAAATGGTATTGACAGACTTGTTGATGGCCTCTACTTGCCCATTTTCCTGGGCGTAATAAGGGGATGCATGACCATGTATAAACCCCATCTTAGATGCTAGTTCTACCATCATTTCATTTAGAAAGTGACTTCCATGATCAGTGACAATCTCACTCGGGATACCGAATCGAGCGATAATTTGGTTAAACATGAATAAGGTTGTAGTATAACATTTTTCAATCCATTTATTATAATTTGGTCAAACTTTTGTAAGATGACAATCCATTTATTATATTTCCCCCCTATGATACACCTGATAAGAACGTATTGAAATGGATTGACATCAACAACCACTGTAGTCTTGCAAAGCAATATATAGTGACGTAAACGTTGGACTGCGTGAACGACAACCAAAGTTATCTTTTCACCGTGGGAATAATTAAGCTTGGGACCAATTAGATTTAAACTAAGATAGTAGATGACATTCTCATGGATCTCATCATCCTCCTGAACTAGAACCATACCAGTCGTCTTTGCATATGAGAAAATCTACAACAAGTAATCTCTACTGTAATCAGGGGATTTCAGCAGAGGGGTCGATAATAAGGCTTTCTTCAAAGCGTTGAAAGACTCCTGGGATCACTCATCCCAGATAAAAGGTGTGTCTTTCTTCAAGAGGCACATGAAACCCTTAGTGATATTGGCATAATTCACTATGAATTGATGTAGAGAGTTATCTTTCCCCTGTAAACCTTGAAGTTGTCTAATCATGCGCAGGGGAAGCAACTAAAGTATTGCCTCAAACTTAAGAGGATATACCATGATCCTGGTCTCTGAAAATAAAAATCCTAAGAGACAACCATACTTAATGCAAAAGATGCATTTTTGAGGGTTTAATCGGATTTTATAATAACATAATCTTTCAAAAACTAGTCAAAGGTGTATAACATGATCCACTCTCTTACGATAGTTAGCAGCAAGATCATCAAGGTAGGCTTCGACTATGTGCTTGATATCATGAAAAGTGAAAGTCATGGCACATTGGAAGGTTTCTCTGATGTTTGCCGAAATGAATTTTCCAGTATGAAAAAGTACCCCAAGGACATATAAATGTCATTTTGTGTTGGTCATAAGGTTTGCCCTAGATTTAGTTATAGCCTGAAAATCCATCCATAAAAAAAATATCTCGCTTCCCGCACTCTCATCGAGAATTTGATCAATGAAAGGTGTGGGGAAGTTATCTTTAGGACAAGCCCTATTCAGGTTATGAAATTCCATACACACATGGTGGTTCCTTGATTTTTATTCAGAGGAATGGGGTTGGATACCCATTCAGTCAAGGGAACCAGGTAGATGAAGCCACCGTTAATTAGCTTCTCCACCTCTTCCTTAATAGCAGCGACCTTCCTGGGATTTACATCTCTAAGACGTTGTCGAACATGTTTAGCATTTGGGTAAGAGTTTGGTGTAGATCAAAATTTATTCTGGCGAACAATCTGCAACTATATTTACATTCTCAATCTTTCTAGGGGTACGAGAGATATCGATCGAGATGATAGGAGAAATACTCACCATATTTCCTTTGACGTAAATGCCAAGTGTATCAAGTGGAACTATGACATGACCGAATATGTCACTCAAGGTAGACCGAAAGTCATTTTGCTCGATTCTTTCAAGACTTGGGAGAAAACAAGATCTATGATGCATATCATCCCAAGGTCTCTCAGAACCATTCATAGCTTCGAGGATGGATTCATCTGAGGGAAAAGTCTCATCTAATAAATCATGTGAAGAAGACAACGAGGTTCCCCATAAAGGCCTAAGAAAAGGATCCTCCTCATCCGTCTATGAGGTAACAGGATCAGGATCAATGGAAGAGTCAAGAACCACTTGATACGCAATATCCACTGCCGATAGTGGCATAACCATGCCAGCATGTAACTGACCTTCACTCGATGAAGTTGGAGAAGGTAGGATCCATGGATCACTACTATAGGAGGTGTGGAAAGGAATGGACCTCCCTACTAAAGCAGGCCTACTAGACATGGCGTAAATGTGGTGAATTGGTGTCGAGAAGTCGAAGGTACCCATGAGGGAAGAATACATTTCGACGTCAATATTCTCAGTTGTTGGATGATAATTATCAATCACATGAATCGATGGTCCAATAGATGCATTAGGAATAGAGTACGTAAAGGATAATTGGTTGATAGTCACAATATCCCCTTGATGAAGAAAACAAAGTGTACGAAAGATGGACGATATGACAACGACCATAGAATAGGTCCAATTGAGACCTAGTAACAGGTTATAATCGAGAGGTGCCTCAACTACCTCTACCTCCACCTCTACTGTCTTCCCACCTAACTGGAATGGAAAGGCAGAGAGAATACCGTGAGGGCGGAAGGAATGACCGTCAAATGCAGTCAACATGTTCAACGACTTGAAAAGGGTCGGAGAGCCGAGAGATTTCCAACAGACCAGGGACATCATATAGGTGGAAACACCTTCATCAACAACTGATCATTTGATAGTATACTTGGAATACTCCACGTGGATTTGGAAATCCACATGGTAGGGTAAGCGAGGCTTCACATCTGTGATGTCAAACTTGATAACTTTCGAGCCAATAGGTTCTAGAGCTCCTAAGGCAGAGAGTAAGGCATTCCTCTATGATGGAAATGTCTGGAGTACCTCCAAAGATGGCATCGTACAAGGGGTTTGACCCAGATCCTCAACGATAGAGTAGTTATGGGCGGATTTAGCATTAAGGTTGTGAGTAGATCACTTGAGTACTTCTTTCATAATACGAGGTGGTGAATCTGGTTTATCAATTTGTAGGTTCATCTCCAGAGGGGGAGGAGGAGCTTCTAGACTGATACTATCTTTTGAAGAGCTATAATCTCGAGAGCGGGTGGCTATATCAATTTTGGAATTGAACATATTGATACAAACATGGTCGCCATCTTGCGATGGTGGTTTTTGACTTCCACCGAGAGCATTTATGGCATTTGAAGAGCTCGAGGCTAAGTGTTGGTTGTGTGGGAATGGATTCGCCATCACATCGAGTGGTAGATTTAAAATCCTTGCAGCCTCCGTGAGTTTTGGGCATAAATGTGTAAGGTTGTCATCGGTACAAATTTTACAGGGAAACTTCACCTTACATTTCTCTTTCTTTCCCTCTCCATCATTATCATTCTTCTTCCCATTATTATCTTTGTCCTTGGGCTTGTTACCAATTTTTCCACCCTTACAATTGTTTCGACCTTTCCTTTTATTCCCATCTGGTTGTTGGTCACCTTTTGGGTTCTTCAACAATTGCACGTAATGTACATCCACCCATTGGGTGGGTTTGGAGGATGCATATGAAGTCGGTCCTTCAGCAGACTTACTTGCCGAGTCTGTGGAATTTACATTGGTGGACCCTACCATGCCATCAACATGAGGTCCAGGATTTTGTCTAGGATCATAACTTGACCGCAGTGCATCTGGAAGAAGGTGGTAAAACATCCCACACTAAGCATATATCAAATCTAGTTGTTGGGCTCTAAAGATATATTATTTTTCATTAGAGACCCCAAAAGTAGCAACATCCTTCGATATAGGAGAGTGCAAATAATTTAGGAACCATTATAGAAGAAAGGTTGGGGGTATATGAGTCTTAATCAACCGCCTCCGTTACGCCATTCCTGGATATGGTCTAAGATGTGAGTGGTAGTGTCCTAATGTAGAGTCGAAAAAAGTTCGAGGCCAACATCATTACAAATGGGAAATTGAAAGCGGTTGAGAAAGGCTAGCACCAACTGACTGAATGACCCATTTGTCCCCTTAGGTAGCTCAATATACCATTGTGTCTCAACTCTAATGAGAGTTCCTTAAAACAATTGTAATCTAATAGAATCATGGTTCAGAGAATTCGATGAGCACCAAAGGTGAAAAGTAGTGACGTGATCACCAAGGTCCTCTCCATTCTTACCTTCAAATTTTGGAATGTCTAACGGAATTTTGGTAGAAATAGGGGGCCATGTGGGATCATGACTCACCGGGTCTATCATTAATTTAGACAAGTCTAGAATATTAAGCGTGGCCAAAAAGGGGAGACGGGGTTGCGATATCTGGCCCCACCCTCCTGTGAAAGATTGTGCATTGGGAATTGCATTCCATCCAGGATTTTGGTAAGAATCAAAACCTTGTATGGAATTATAAGTCCCTCCTCCAATATGATTCATATAAGATGGGTTGGGCATCATTCCAACAGGGATGTTTTGATAAGGATTATGAAAATTTCCCCCGGCAGGATTAGATCCGGGCTGGGGGTTGTGAAAATTGCCCCCAACAGATTGGATCCAGGTTGGGGGTTGTCCAAAGTGTAAGACTGACCTCCTCCAAGTGGGAACCCGGAGTATTGAAGTGGATTCATCATGCCAAAAGTATTGGTTGGAATCGGCACCGAGGAGGTAGGGATATTAGGTGAAACTTGTCTTCCAGCTGAGTTGTTCCACCCAGATGTAGAAGGATTAGACACAGGGTTAAGTAAAGGGACACTTACTAAATTAGGATTTGTTTGGGGGATATGAGAACCACCAAATGAAAAAGGAGTGTAAGGAGGTGTAGTTCCCCAATTCCAAGGCTAGTGTTAGGGCCAACAGCTGGGATGGTAGTCGAAAACTGTGAAGTGAAGTTGGGCATACCATAAGAAAACGGACTAGAAGCCATAGGGATGGACTGAGCATTGTAACTTGGCGAGTGACCGAAACCCCCAAAAGGGTTCGAGGCAAGAGATGAAGCATTAAATACATGTCGAGCCATAGTATCGGTATAAGCCTTTGGCACTACAATTGTAGCGGCAATAAAAGTCGAAGGGGTGTCATTAACTATAGTGAGTATGGGATTCGAAGAACTCATAGTGTTCTAAAGACTAGACTCAATACTCATCCTTATGGAACCACAAGTTTGAAAGGTGGATGTGTGTGTACCACTTCTACAAACTCTACACCTTTTAGAAGGCAAGAACCCTAAATCTGGTGGCAACTATGGCAACCGACGAGACCGGCGAGGAAGCTGGTATGACTCCATGATGAATTATGACTCTACAAAATAAAAATATACCCTAAGGCCAACTATTAGTCAAAGAGAATACCAAAAAGTCAAACAACCAATATGCATGCAAACGAGCTAAAGTGGTTGAGTGGCCTCCCTCGCTCAAGAAGGTATGTCTCATCCAAGAGGGACCTGAGAGTCCCTAATAAATTTTGGAGGTAACATAATCAGTTATAGGGGCCCTCATGGGCTTAACAACCAGTCAATCAAATCTCCTCAGAGAGGTAATCCTCCATAAAGGTTATGTGTTGTCCGGCCCCTATCTAATCCAGGGTACAAGTATAATAAGCCCTAGAAGTAGCCTATGAGATACCTAAGTCAAGCAACTAATAAACCACTATATAACCGATGCACAGGCAAGCAGTTGTAAGTCCAGATCATTGTATGGGCAGGGTAGCAAAGCTCGAAACCTTGAAAGAACTGCTTCTCATAGAGGTATGGGTAATAGAAAGATCCCCAAATACAAATAAATCCATAGAAATATCTATGATGCTAGGTGAGTATCCAGGGGTTATCCCTTCAAATAACTTCGTGCGACCTCATGATTAACTCTGGTGTGAGTAGAGACTCCTGATCTTACCAATTATACAATGGACTTCTCAACTCCCTATCTCAGAAACATATGTTGATTTAATTGCCTTGGAGAAATTTACTCACAAAATCCTATTCCAAGGCACTAAATCGTAGACTTGTTTGTGCACCCTAAAAATAAAATCGTGACTAATCAATTTTAGTTTAAAGCGTAAATTTTATTAGTCATGATTACTCAAAGGGGTATGGAAGAAAAACTAATGATGTTATGACTCTGCAAGAAGATAAATATGAATATAATGCAAAGTCTATCTTTAACTTTTCAATGAATGATATGATAATAAAAACAATGCAATTTTCAACTCTACAATTCAGAAGTAAAATGCAATCTTTCGCTAAATGTACTAAGCTAATGATAAAGGTTCAAAGACAAAAATGCTAACCAATTCATGATGCCTATTTTTTGTATTTTCAATATGTTAAAGAGAAAATTTATGGAATGAAAATAAACTTGATATAAAAATTCTACTATGTATAAACAAAATAACTCAAGCAGAATACCAGGTAGCCAAGCAGACATCCCAGGGTTCAAGGACAAATCAAAAATGAAAAAACAATGAGAAAGACTACGCCCATAAATTCAACTCCCAACAAGATTGTTGTCAACCCAGAGATGCTCAATAGGCACTACAGAGACCTAAGAAGGCTCAACAAACATCAAATCCCACCCAACAGTCACTAAACCAAGCAAACAAGCAAGGGAAAGTGGTATATGTGACTGTTCAGGAGAACAATGCATATATACACAACTTACAGAGAGGCAACACGCGTGTATACGCGGCTGTCAAAGAAAAAGGAGCATACAAGATTTATAACAAGGCCAGGTAAGGGAAAAAAGGCTGAAAACACAGACTCAGAGTGAACAGAATCTGTCAAGTAGTGACATGACAAGAAACACAAAGGAAAAAGAGCAATGCAAGAAGAAAAAATACTTCAACCCTTAGAAGGAAGATCTCTTCCCAGTGGAGTCGCCATTTCTATTACGAGGGAAAAAATCTCTATGGCCAAGGGTAAACCACAACAGACACGTATGACTATAGAAAATAACTCAATTCCATTGTATGCTATATAAACTAATGTGCAAGATATGAAAGAGGCTTACCTCGATCCAATGTTCGATGATGTTCCACTGTTGAGCACCTCGACCCAAATCTTTATACCTACAATAAGTTCTTAACAAACAAGCATAGCAAGTACATGGTGATAGTATAAAGGGGTTAGCACATTAGATAACATAATCCATTAATAAACATTACAAAAAATGCCCATGGATAATAATCATATATTTTCACGATACCAATAGGACGAGAAAGGAGTATTTCTATTAATAATTGATCAGCAAAAGTGATAACATTACAGACTTCCGTGTCGGCATGGTTCGAAACCAAGGAACCAAGTTCCTTTCAACTGGGCCTCCACCACTTCAATCCTCCACCAAAGGCAAGATCAAAGGAGAGAGACAATGAGGTTATCTCAACAATAGGGAAAGAGCTTGGGGGATGAACACTATGTTCAGACTTGAGGGACAAAGGGATGTAGACTCAATATGAAGTAATTTCTCCAGTTTAACTTTGCTCTCAAAGTTGAATGCTTTATCCTCTTTTCCATAGCTCGGAATTGTTCTTTTATAGTCTTCAAAATGAAACTGAAGGGCTGAGTCGGAACGTTTCCAGTATGTGGAAGGCCAAGGATCAGAGATCTCCCATTGTGACATGGAAACCCAACTCCATTTTGTATTTTCTAGCACAAATCCTGATGTACGTGGGATGTAGTGGAGTAGCCTGCGTATACGCATGTTGTATAGAATATAGGGCACATATATGTGGAAAAATGTGTATTTGGCTCTGGATTCATAAAGAAGGGATGATAAGTCTGCATAGAGAAATGGAAAAAGGCCCTTTATGCAAGATAGAAATGGTGGGGAAAATCTTGCTATAACAAGGAGGTGGCTCATTTGAAAGTAGAAGCCATGTCTAACAGGGTTAAGATGAAAGAACTCATGGATGGCTACAGCCACACTCTTGATCTAGCAAGGTTTGCAGAAATAAAGGCCCAGCTTCTCCATAGGTAGCTCAAAAACCTTTATAGGAAGAAAATAGACTTTCAGTCTCAGAACAGAAAGCTCAAAGCAGAGTTGCAACATTTCCAAGATGAGATGGCTCAAAGAAACTTGAATGTGTTGATTGAAGTTTCTATTGAACAAGAGAAGCCAACAACCAAAGAAAGCATAGTTCTAGCGAAGAAGCCTACTACTGCAAAAGGAAAGCATGTTGTTTTGCCAAAGGTAAGTCCTCCTTCCACAAGAAGGAGTGTCAGGTTGATAAAGTAATTGGTGAGAAGTGAAGTTCATTTTTTACTATGGCCCCTTTTTGAAAGAATATGTAATTAAGTAAATACTTCTGCTGCCACCTATACATGCTACATCGTCTTCTAAATGCATACTATTCATATTTTTGGTAATCTGCAAAGACTTTATCTTTTTGACACTAGCAACACAGACATTCCATAGTGCTTTAGCGCTACAAAATTATCTAATTTTCAAAGTTCTATCTATATGCTGTTAAGAACCAAATATTAATATAGGATGGAAAAATCTCAGAAAAAGTACTCAACACCTTGAAAAAGAGATAATTTCAGATAATAAGCCTCTTCGAGGGGGCAACCTCTTTTTACCCCACTTAAATGTTCAAGTACAAGATGATTCAAAAT
>JZKD02S2161497.1:386390-396493 GCA_000966675.3 Picea glauca
GAAATCCTACCCTATATGATCAAGTTGATTTTTGAAAAAAATAAATTTTTTTTATGGACCGTGAATAATTTTTTTGAATTTTTTGAAACTCAATCAAAATTGTCCCAATACCTGATCAAATCCCTCCCATATAACTCCTGAATCACTCAAAATGGTTTTTAGTATAAAGAAACTGATAAAGGAGCCCAAAAAAAATGACAAAAAGAGGCCAAAAAGTCTATAAATAGAAGTTGGCAGCTCATTATCACCATTGCTGATTTGGAAATTGACTCTAGAGCCAAAAGACCCCCTTTGCCAAATATCATGATTCCGGGAGCTACAGTGGACGAAACAAACTTCTTCTTGGACCAAGTAAGTACAAACTCCCTTGTCTTGTTATTCAATACTTCATTTGTTTCTTTTTAGTTGATTTTGGGGGCAGGCGTCGAACTCAAAGAGGTCGGCCCTAGGAAAACGTGGGTTGTCTAGGAACAGCTCGCGAGTACCCGCGTGCAGAGCCAAGCCTGCCCGCGGTTACCCACGATTGTCGCCTCGACAAGCCACGGGTACCCCCCACGTGATGAAAAAAATAATCTGAGCAAGTACTGACCCCCCTTTTTTGCTTTGTTGTGTTGACAGGATGTATGTTCAGTGGAGGGAGAGGGAGCAAGAGGTCACCAATGAGTTAGTGGCTGCAGATCCGAACGTTATGGCCGTGCTGACGCAGTGCGGTTTGGTAAAATTATTTTGTGTCTATTTATGCACGCGCAACCAAGGCTACTGAATGCCTTGGTTAATTACTGGTACCCTGATGCAGAGGCTTTCATGATAGAGGGGCAATCCTTGGTGCCCACCACCGAGGATATTTAATTTTTGACTGGCCTCTTGAAGAGAGGGGAACCAGTCAACTTTCAGACTTTTCCTGCGGGGCCGAGCAAAGTCTCGGAGTTGATAGAGGAGTATTGTGAGGCTGGGACCGATTAGAGAACTTCCTCGGTACCCGTTAGTAGGATCACCAGCCTCGCCCTTCAGACTATTTTATCACTCATTGGGAAGCTTACCGGCTCCGCAGTCGTGCATCAGGCTTCGCACACACAGATGAACTGTGCAATCCAGTGCATGAATGCACAAATTTTTGATTGGAGTACCACACTACTAGCGAGCATGACGAGTCAGTTGACATCTTTTAGATAGCGGACACACAGGAACTTCGGGTTTGGGACCATCCTGTGTTCATTTTTCTTCGAGAGATTTCCATGTTTTAGTCCTCGACTGACAGTACAAGGACATCTGGCTACTTTCCCCGCAGTATGCAGATGGGCAGCATTACTGCCGCGACAGGGTGGTGGAAGGACCATAGAGGCCTTCAACGATGAATTTTTTGCTTGCCTGTCATGGAAGATCCCGGCTATTGAGGACTACCCATACGCAGGGATCGACTTCTCTAGAGATCCAGCGATACCAGTGCCTCCTGGTGAGGAGCGAGGGGAGATGGGTAAGTCTCCACCTATATAGTTTATTTGTTTTCATATGTAATTTTTATGTATTTTTGATATATATATCATGTTTTTGTATACCAGAGTTTTTTGATGGGTGAACGTTTATTTCATGCATATGTGGGACCCGTGCGACCTACCGACTATGCACAGAACAGGCGTCGCCGACGGCCAGAAGCCGCAACTGCCGCCGCTGGAGGAGGAGGAGGAGTAGGGAACCTCCCAGCAGAAGAGGCCGAGAGGGTTCTGAGGTGGATTGAGTGGAACTTTACTGCACTCACTCGCACAGTTCCCATGGCAGAGATAGAGGACCTGCCGCCCTCCTTGCAAACTCATTTTGTGGGGGTACCTCGGACATGGGTCCGATTGTTTAGGAGTTTGGGCCAGGCTGTATATGATTATAATAGGGCCCATAGGCCCTGAACAGACTTTAGACTTTTATGTGCCCTGAGCACTAATATGTATATATTTTTTGAGGGCATAAGCCCCAGTGACTGGTTATGGTTCCCACTTGTGAGGCGTTTGCGCCCATCTATGTACTCTGAGGATTTTATGATGTTTATATATGGTTATTATCTCTTTTGTGTCTTATGGATTATGTGTACAAAAATTTATTTACATGTTTATGTTCATGATCTTTTTATATGTGGGCAAGATGCCAATCTAAAATGTGATTAGCTAGAGTATCTGTGATTTGATTTAGACTCCTAGGAACATGAAAATATGTAATATAATCAAAATTGCATTCCAAGAGATGTACCCTAAGGAATCGTCGGTGTAAAGTGGGGTCATGCACCCAGTATACTCTGTTTAGCTGCGACACAACCAGTTGAGCATCGAGATAGACCCGGAGACGAGAGATACCCAATGACAATGCGTCACGAAGCAACTCAATAACTGCACTATACTCGGTGACATTATTTGTGGTGTCACCTAAGCATATACCTCCGGAAGATAACAACTGACCCTATGGTGTAAAGATTACCCAAGCTGCGGAGGCAAGCCTCTGCGTGTGTCGACTAGCCCCGTCCGCATACCCAACGAATACCTCAGACTCACTTGACATCTGTCATATTGATGAAAGATAACATCAATGACACATCCATAACACGTTTTAAAAGAAATGTAAAAAAGTAATAGTACATATGTTACAAAAAGTTACCCACAGTGACCATTCTATGAGTGATACTTCTTGAGGTAGAGCCCATTTCTAGGCTCCGCCAAAGAATTCCCTTCAAAATCGACCAAATGATAAGTGCCCTTTTTTAAAACCTCCTTAATAATGAAGGGTCTGAACCACATGGGTTTAAACTTTCCTGCCCCCAGGGGGTCCTTATCTTGGTCATAGACCAGGACAAGGTCGCCCTCCGAGAAAACCCGAGGACGAACGGACCTATCATATTGACACTTGACCTTATGTTTTTGAGCCTCATTGGCCAGGGCCGCATCGCAACGCTGTTCATTAAGCTGCTCAAGGTGTACTAACCATTCTTCAAGCGGAGAAGTGTCTAGCAATAACTGTACTGCCAATTTCAGAGATGGAATTTGACATTCGATGGGCAAGACTGCCTCCAGCCTGTAAACGAGTTGGAAAGGTGAGAAACCGGTTGCAGTCTTAACTGAGGTTCGGTGAGCCCATAATGCCGAGTATAACATCAAATGCCAATTTTACTTGTCTAAGTTGATAGTTCGTTGTAGAATCGTCTTAAGAGTTTTGTTTACATCTTCCACCTGCCCATTGGCTTGGGGATAGTAAGGTGATGAGTGTTCTTGCCGTAACCCAAGCTTTGACGTTAATTCCAACATCATTTGGTTCTGAAAGTGACTGCCATGGTCAGTGACAATCTCCCTCGGGACGTTGAACCGTGCTATAATCTGGTTAAATAAGAAGAGAGTTGCAGTCTCTCCATCATCTTTGAACGTTGGCATAGCTTTGACCCACTTAGTGAAGTAGTCGACAGCTACGATGATATAGAGATGCCCCCTTGCTGACGGGGGGTTGCATGTAGTGTAATCAATCCCCCATTTACTGAAGGGACCAACTGTGATAATAGGAAACATGGGAGATGGATGTGCCTTCATCTTCCGTGAGAAGATTTGGCACGGATGGAACTTCTTAACCGACTCGATACAATCTTTCATAAGTGTGGGCCATAAGTAACCTGCTCGTAAAATATTTTGGGCTGTTTCCAACCCGGATAAGTGACCGCCACAAGCTCCTGTATGAAAATCATTGAGCACTATGACGGCCTCCTCATGAGTGAGACATCGATGCAAGATGCAGTCCACACCTCTCCGATACAACGTATCGTTGAGTATGAGATAGTTCTTATCCTGATGGTGTATCCGTCGATGCTCATCACAAGAAGCAGAGGTGGGGCACTTCAAAGTTTGGAGATAGATCAATATATCTCTGTACCAGGGGTTTGAAGATTCAATCAAAAACATATCCCCCCGGATAGGCGATTCCTCAAGCACAAAGTCACCTGACTCAACCAGAAGCTCTGAGATAAGTTCTGCGAAGACCAATGACTTTTTAGACTTGGATGAAATAAAGTCTAAGTCAAATTCTTGGAGGATTACCATCCATCTACTGATTTTTCCACCGATAACTCGTCGTGTCAACATGTACTGGAATGGATTCACGACAGCAACGACGGTGGTCTTCCGAAACAGAACATAGTGACGGAACCGTTGAACAGCATGAACTGTTGCCAACACGAGTTTTTCGAGATGGGTATAATTAAGTTCCGATCCTACGAGGCCTCAGCTCAGGTAATAGATCATGTATTCTGAAAACGAATCATCTTCCTAAACTAAAACCATGCCTATGGTTAACTCTGTGGCAACCAAATATAATAAGAAGTATTTGTTATAATTAGGTGGTCGTAGCAGAGGTGCGGTAGTGAGGGCATGTTTTAATGCGTCGAAAGAGAATTGAGCAGCATCGTCCCAGAAAAATGGAACATCTTTCTTCAGTAAACGCATAAAGCCCTTGGTGATTTCGGCATAGTTGGCAATGAAGCATCGTAAGAAGTTCACCTTTCCTTGAAGACTTTGAAGTTGTAAGATTGTGCGTGGGGGGGGAAACTGGATTATTTCCTCCACCTTAAGAGGATCCACCATGATCCCTATTGTTGATATGATGAAACCTAACAAACGTCCTGACATGACGCAAAAGATGCACTTGTTGGGATTCAAGCGAATCCTAAAGTAGTGAGAGCGTTCAAAGATTATTCTGAGGTGTGTAGGATGATCCTTTCGCTTGCGAGAGCGTGATGCTAAATCATCTAGATAGGCCTCGACGATATGTTTGAGGTCGTGAAACGCAAAAGACATGGCCCGCTGGAAAGTAGCTCCAGCATTCTTGAGGCCAAAAGGCATCTTACGATAGGCGAATGTTCCCCATGGACAAATGAAATCCATTTTGTGTTGGTCCTCAGGCTTGATTTGGATTTGATTATAGCTCTAAAAACCATCCATGAACGAAAAGGCTTCACAACCGGCACATTCATCAATGATCTGGTCGATGAATGGGGTTGGATAATTATCTTTTGGACATGCCTTGTTCAAATCACGGAAATCGGTACATACACGAATCGTGCCTTGTTTTTTATCGACCGACACAGGGTTGGAAACCCATTGAGTCAAATGAATAGGGTATATGAACCCAGCCTTGAGCAATTTCTCAACCTCAGTCTTAATGGCTGCTGCTTTCCTAGGATTGACTGGATGAAGTTTTTGTTGAACAGGCTTAGCATCAGGATACGTTGTGATCTCATATTCAACTATTTTCAGATCGATGCCTGGCATTTCCTCATAAGACCAGGCAAAAATGTTGCGGAATTCTTTGAAAAGATCCATGTAACTCTGAATATCTTCGGGGGAGAAATCCGCTCCGACGAAGACATTCTCCATGACGCCAGGGTTTCGGGAGATGTTGATAGGTATAGTGGCAGTGATAGTCGCCATATTTCCCTTAGCATAAATTTCCTGTGTAACTAAGAGGTTAATGGGACATGGTTGATCTCCCGTCATGGTGATAGTGAATTCTCCTACCTCAATTCGGCTTAACCCTAGGAGGAAATATGATCTGTGATGAATATCTTCCCAAGGTTTGTCCGGACTAGTCATTGCTTCGATGACAACTTCATCAGAAGGAAATACTAAGTCTAACGAATCGGTGTTGGCGAGAGAAGCCTGAGCCCAGATAGGCTCTAAAGGTGGATCCAACTCTTGCGCGGGAGTCATATCAGGAGTAGTTGAAGCTTGCTGAACTAAAGAGTACGCTACTTCAGCAACCAACAAGGGCATGGACATGCCAGCATGCCCTATCTCATCCATCGTGGCTGATGGGGAAGGAATAATCCACGGATCCTGAAAGTAAGTCGTGCAGAACGACGAGACATGAAAAATCTCAGCCTTGTCGTGAGTCGATATAAACTTGACATCGCCATGAGGAGGTGGGTAATCAAAAGTACCCATCAAAGATGGGCACAAACCAACTCCTACGTTAACGACACCGGCTTGAGGATTATCTATCATGGGAACCGTGGATGCCCCTAAAGTTGGGTCAGATCTAGAGAAGGACAATTGATCAATGGTCACTATCCGACCCTCGTGTGGAAACAACAAGACTCGGAAAACTGTAGAAACCACAGCTTGCATAGCATAAGTCCAACTCTGACCTAAAAAGAGGTTATAGTTGAGGGGAGCATCGACTACCTCTACCTCGACACACATAGTATTCCCTCCTAACTTCATAGGGAAAGAAGGAATGATGTCGTGTGGTCGGAAAGAACGATCGTCGAATGCAATGAGGAGAGTAGGTGATGGAGACAATTCGGGCTGACCAATGGCTTTCCAGCATGCTAACGACATAACGCATGTTGAGGCACCCTCGTCGACCACCGTGTGAAAGATATTGCGTGTAAAATTTTTCGTGGGATGAGCCACTACTATCTGAAACGCAATGTGGTAAGGCAGACGAGGTTTTAAGTCAGTCGTATCTAACATGATGGTACCTGGGTTACAAGTCTCCGTAGAGCCTAAAGTAGTCAACAAGGCTTTTCTATGAGCAGGGTAACTTTGGAGGACCTCCAAAGCAGACATAGCACAAGGGGTTTGGGATAAATCTTCCACCACAGAGTAATTCTGGGCGGCCCTTGCGTTTGGATTGTGAGAAGATTTCTTAAATGCACCTTTTGGAATGCGTGTCATCGTTTCTCCCAACGTCTTCTCAATCTGTAGAGGAAGAGATGGGAGTTCGGCTTCTTTGCCCTTCTCATAGGCACTTGGTTTACTATAGTCATGTTCTCTAGTCATTATTAAAGCATCACCCCTAACCATATATACATTCGTGGAAGAGGAATTATTTGGAGGAGGGCAGGTTTCCTGGCTGCCCCCTTCGGCACTTGTAGAGGATTGAGTTAAATTTTTCCCATGCTAAAAGGGAGTAGTCAACACGGCTTACTATTTCTATGTGACAAACTTTTGGGCCTCTGCAAGTCGAGGACACAGATGGGTTGGGTGGTCTTCCGCACACAAGTTGCATGGATACCTCGCCTTCCATTTTTCCGTGGTGCCCTCGCCAGCATTATCAGTGGGTTTTTTCTCCCCCTTACCCTTCTTTCGTTGTTTTTTCTTCCCTTGAGGATGTTGGTTGGGCTTTGGGTTAGTCGTCTGCATGGAGTGTACTTCCTACGTTTGGGTAGGAGGAGCAGCCAAAGCAGTAGTCTGGCTGGCCGCCGAGTGTTGGATAGATAATTGTTGCAATTTCTTTGTCAATTGCTCAGTGGGCTTGGTTTGTGTTGAGCCAACAATGTTGTCGGCATGTGGTCCAGCTCTCTGTCTAGTTTTATCCAGTATTGATCGTGGAGCATCCGACAGGATGTTGTATAATAAACCAGATTGAGAATAGATGAGCTCAAACTGTTGAGCTCTCATGATGGCATCTTCTTCAGAGAAAACCCCAGAAGTTGCAACGTATTTGGATAATTACGGTACTAAATACTTAAGGAACCACTCAAGAAGGAATGTTGGTGGAACCAATACTTTGATTAGACTCTTTCGACGTCTCCAGTCTCGGATATGATCAAAGATATGGTCCGCTATCATCTGTTCGAAATTGGCAAGTAGTTCTATGCCCGCATCGTATCTCACAGGTAACTGGAAATGGTTAAGGAAGGCCATAGCCAGTTCGCCAAAAGAATAATATCATGAGCGATCAAGCTCGATGTACCATTTCACGACACTCCCGATAAGAGTGCGTTGAAACAATCGCAACTAGATGGAGTCATCTTTGAGTGAGTTAGATGAACACCAAAGATGGAAAGTAGTCACATGATCACCTGGATCTTCGTTAGGCTTGGAATTGAACTTTGGAATGTCTGAAGGCAACTTCGTTGGCATAGGAGGCCAACGTGGATCATGAAAAATAGGATCATTTAACAACTGTGTCAAATCTGGCAATTGTAACGTCGCCAGGAATGGTAGTTTGGGTTGTTGCTGATAGCCTGGAAAAAAGGGTCCTGGAGTTTGACTGGCACCAGGTTGCCAGGAAAAGTTTGACTGTTGGCCCAGATTCTGGTAGAAACCATGGCCCTGACCAGCGTAAGAATTTTTCATCTGTGGAGACATCATTGGTTGATTCCCCATGAAGGACATAGGATGTTGGGCATTCATCGTGTTTGACGGACTTTGGGAAGGATTACTCCATACCGGTCCTGCTGGGATAGGCATAGAAGTCTGTCCGGGGTTCCATTGACTATGGAAAGAATTACCCCAGAACGACATTCCATATGAGGGAACGGATCCTTGTCCTAAGTTCCAAGGTCCTGGTATATGTTCCCCTGGTGCAAGAATAGTACCCTGCGCCGGAGTAGACTGTCCAAATATGGGAGTGCCCCCAGATGGGAAAGAAGTGGATGCGAAAGTATTGTTACCAAGCGTCCCGTTCCAAACAAACGGTGATGAACCTACCGACAGTATTTGCGCAGGTGTTCCTTGACTCCCGGCTCCAAAGAAACTTGTGTGTGCAGGCTGCCCGGCGGACTGTTGATGCAGACCACCGAGCGAAGGGGACGAAGGAGAGATATGACCTCCAGCGTAAGGAAAAGCATTAAAAGGGATAGGAATGCCCCCAAGTTGACCTTGCAGAGGAGCGTTAGAGCTTCTTGCCCCCAAACCCAAAGTTTGTAAAGTGGAGTGAGTGAGTGCAGGACTTGCACCTGAACTAGGCATACCATATGAAAACGGAGAGCCTGTCGCACTAAGTGTGAAGGGATTTGTGGCCACTGCGATAGATGGGGTCGGTCCACTGTGCGACGTAGTTGTGGTCGAGACCGTAGTGGCTCGGGCCGATGACGACAAGTTAGGAGATGCTTCTCCTGCGGTAGCAACGGTGGTGGGAATGAAAGAAATCCCAGAAGAAGTAACAGAATTTGGTTCCATAACTGTGTGAGGCACTGATAGGTGTTCGTAAAATTGAATTGGCACAATAACTTGCGACCAAGTATTAGTGGTTGGGGTTTCAACCAAACCAAGATTGGCAGTTGATTCCTTAGGGAGTTGTTCTAACTCAATGGTTTGTAACCCGATTGCTTTGAAAGACCCTTGTTGGTCTAGCTTCTGCCTCAATGGTGGCGGGGGTGGCTCCAGTATAACCGGCGGCAGGCCCAGAAGCCTTCGTGACCGGCGGAGATCTAAATCCTCCACTGTGTGAGAAGATCCATGACACGCTAAGGTATTCTACACGTTCAAACAATAACACACACTAAAAAGAAGCCCCTAAGAGATAAATCACGCAAACACTAAACTAGTTGGAAGAACAGTTATAACAACCAACACTAGAGCAACTTACCGGTGCAAGTGAAACTCGAAAATGGAAGCACCCTCTAGGTATACTCTGCAAAGCGTGGCCCGATGTTTGTCCTAGGTACCACGGTATACCCCTTCAGTCACCTGTTTATGTCTCTAGAAAAGATTGGCAACTAGTTTTCTATCACACGAACAGTCACTAGGTAGGTACAGTCGATAGTCGGGTAGACCACAATGAGCAGGGTATCAAGCCCGCAACCTATCAAGGGTATCGAGAGAAAATGTTCTGGAAGGCAACTGAGGACCTCGAACGGATTCGAGACCCATGAAGCCCCGTGGCAAATGCAAACGATGGAATCCCTCAACAAATCCTTGATATGTGTTCTCCACTATGCTTGGTCCGTCTTTGGAGGTGTTATATCCACTACCTTTCCTTACGCGACCTCGTGTTTATCGCTGTAACACCCTGTTTCCCCCAGATTGTAAATATAACTGAACTGGCCAAGGACTATGGAAAAACTCATAAGTATGAATGTGTGATGTAAATGGACCTGCAGGAAGAGGTCAATGAATGTAAATGATAGATTGAATATTATTGAATTATTGCAGAACTGCTGAGAGGGGATGTGCGGAAAATAGACCACGATGGTGGTGGAGGGCACCTTGAAAAAGGGGCGTTAACTTCCACCAAGAAGGATATACCGTATTTGGACTCCACTGGCCCGGAGAACCAAAAGTGGCTCGCTAGCCCTGAAATAAATGCCTTGCAGGCTGGTAGGTTGATGGCTTGATGAGGGATGGGGAGGTGAA
>JZKD02S2161497.1:449839-463334 GCA_000966675.3 Picea glauca
TGTATAACTCAATGAGTTCGACTTGAGGTGAACCAAGTTGCCAAAGTGGTGGTATAGAGTGATCTGGACACACACCAGCAGTTACGAGAGTGAACTGCCACCTATTCTAGTCTCTCAGACAGTTACGGGAGTGAACTACCACCTAGTTGAGTTAACTAGTCAACTAGTCTTCAGTTAACTGGATGAATAGAAAGTATTGAGGATTTAACTTAAGGAATCAAGGCTAATGCGCCACTTTAGTGATGATACCAAGGTAAGGTTGAATTAGCATGGTGATGATCCCAATGCAACATCTAAACTCAACTCAACTAATCAAACTGAAGTGTGAACTGAAAGAGAATATTCTCCAGGTAGAATATTCTCTCCTAAAATATAGGAGACTGGATAATGACTAATAAACAAATAAAAACCTTAGGAAAAAGAAATCCTAGGTGTGTGTGAAGTAACTCCAACAAATCTCATATACCCCATTTCAGATAGTCAATGGGTATCTCCACTTGTCATAGTTCCCAAGAAAAATGGTAAGCGGAGGATATGTGTAGACTTCTGGGAGTTAAACAAAGCCACCCATAGGGATTATTTTCCCTTACCATTTATTGATTAGGTGTTGGATACCCTGTCTAGAAAGAAGTATTTTTCGTTCTTGGATGGGTTTAGTGGTTACAACCAGATACAAATAGCACCCGAAGACCAGGAGAAGACCACTTTCACCTGCCCTTGGGGCACATATGCTTATAGGGTGCTCCCTTTCTGAATTTGCAATGCCCCAGCCACTTTTCAAAGAGCTATCCTAGCCATTTTCTCTGACTTGACCAATGACTATGTGGAAGTCTACATGGATGACTTCACAGTCCATGGAAAATACTTCCAGGAAGCATTGACCAGTATAGAAAAAGTCTTGATTAGGTGTAAGGAAACAAACCTTTCCTTAAGTAATGAAAAACAAAAAATGATGCTCACTGAAGGTTTTGTTTTGGGACATCACATTTCGGGTTCTGGAATGAGAGTTGATCCGGAAAAGATTTATATCATCACACAAATCAGAATACCTTCCTCACAAAAGGAAGTCTGTATCTTTTTAGGACATGTTGGATACTATACAAGATTCATTCTGAATTTTATAAGCCTAGCTACCCCTTTATTCAAATTATTATCTAAAGAAGCCGAATTTAAGTGGGATGATGAATGCCAAATATCTTTCAAAATTCTAAAAAAGAAATTATCAACTACCCCTGTGTTAAGAGGACCAAATTGGTCCCTTCCTTTTCATATCTGTGTCAATGCCTGAGACACAGCCCTTGGGGAATTCCTTGGACAAAGATAAAATCAAATGCCCTATGTTATTTACTTCGTCAGTAAGAATTTGTCTCTAGCTGAAGTTAATTATATGGTCACAGAAAAAAAATTGCTAGCTGTAGTCCATGCTATCAATAAATTTAGACACTATATTACAGGATATCAAGATTTTGTACACACTAATCATTCAGCCATCAAATTTTTAATGAAAAAACCTGTAACAAATCTTGGAGTTACACAATGGCTCTTATTATTACAAGAGTTTAACATCAACATTATTGGTAGACCTGGTAAAGATAATATTGTGGTTGATTTCTTATCTAGAATGATTCATCTGGGAGATAATGCACCAGTAGAAGATAACTTTCCTGATGAAAATTTATTTGCTATTTCTACATTCACTCTGTGGTATGCAAATGTCGCTAATTATCTTGTGACAGGGAAGATGCCTCATAAATTGTCTCCTAGAGAAAAACAGAAAGTAATTCAACTAAGTGCAAATTACATGTGGCACAATGATTGCCTCTACAAAACAGGACCATATTTGGTGATCAGGAGATGTGTAAGGGAAGATGAAATTCATGATATTTTGCAAGCCTACCATGATGGTCCTTGTGGAGGACACTTCGCAGACAAGAGAACCTCTTACAAAGTTCTGCAATTTGGTTACTACTGGCCCCATATTTTCAGAGATGCTAAAACCTATGTATCCAATTGTGATGAATGCCAACGAATGGGTAAGCCTACTGCATGAGACCAAATGCCACCTCAATCCCAAGTAGTTATTGAACCATTCGAGAAATGGGCATTAGATTTTGTAGGGCCCATTAACCCTGCATCTAAGAAGAAAAATTATATACTTGTATGCACTGACTACATGACTAAATGGGTTGAAGCAAAATCTTTACCAGCTGCAAGTGAACAATCAGTGGTAGATTTCCTTTTTAATGATATCTTTGCTAGATTTGGTGTACCACGAGAAATTGTAACTGATCAGGGAACTCAATTTACCTCTCATCTAGTAAAAGCTATTATAGAACAGTACCAAATCAAACACAGGAAATCTACACCCTATCATCCATAGGAAAATGGACAAGTAGAATCTACCAACAAAGTTATTGAGTCCATTCTTACCAAAACAGTATAGCTGCACCATAAGGATTGGGCTGACAGATTATTAGAATCCTTATGGGCTTATAGAATCACCTGGAGGAATAAAATAGGACATACACCCTATGAGTTAGTATATGGGAAGCAGGTGCTTCTTCCCATAGAATTCCAGATCAAAACCTTCAGGACTGCAGTACAAGTTGGCATGAACTTGGATGAAGCCCAACAACAAAGAATCTTGCAGCTTAATGAATTGGATGAAACCAGGCAGGAAGAACTCCAAAGAACTACCCTCATTCAAGAACAGAGAACAAAATGGCATGACAAGTATCTCAAAAAGAAAAAATTTC
Source organism: Picea glauca (assembly GCA_000966675.3). Classification (NCBI taxonomy): domain Eukaryota; kingdom Viridiplantae; phylum Streptophyta; class Pinopsida; order Pinales; family Pinaceae; genus Picea; species Picea glauca. The sequence goes on from JZKD02S2161497.1 coordinate 452,596, forward strand.
AACAAGGAGATTGGGCCCTATTGTATGACAACATATTCAAGAACTTCAAAGGTAAGTTAACCACCCATTGGATGGGACCTTACGAAATTGACACTGTCTACGATAATGGTTCAATCAGGATAAAGACAATTGATGAACAACAGACACCACTACTTGTGAATGGTCACTGGTTGCGAGTTTACAACAAACCACTGTCAAAAGAAGAATTCTCGACTCGTATACTACAGAATTCAGATATCCAGATGATCAGTAAGGAAGGAGACCCTCCTACTGATCCAAACTGATTGATTGGTTTATTTTAAATTTTTGTACATATGTGTGGATCGAATTTTGTTAATAAGTTGAAGGTAACAAGAGATTCTTACTCCCTTTTGTTTTACTTTCGCAATTTTTATTATTATTTTGTAAGTAAATTTCTATAATTTATTTGATCCTTCACGGACTTGCTAAACATTAGTTTGTAGGAATCAAAAATATTATGTTCTACTTCGGTACCAGAAATCCTGTTATGGTCTGGTACCAGCAGTTCGGTACCAGTCCGGTACCAGAAGTCTGTCCTTCTACAATGCTATCAAGACATATTAACAAATCATACTACGCATACTTCAAAATCTTATGTCAATTAATCTAAAGTACGAATCCATGCAAACAACCACTCAAGATGGAACCAAGAAGCCGAATGCAGTATCAAATGACAACCCTTGTGAAGCAATAATTTCTTTTGGTTTTGTTGACAACTAAAGTGAAGTATTTTAATTTCTTTTGGTTCTGTTGCTGAGAAGTATTTTAATTTCTTTTGATTTTGTTGCTTAAAAACATAATAAAAAGAGGGACACAATCTTTACCTATGATTTCTCAAAGAACCATAATCTGCTTCAAAGACTAGAAGTTGCCTTTATCCAGTATTTCAGCATGATTTAAAGGAAAAAAATATATTAGCCTATAAGTAACTATCTCACCCTAACCAGACTTCAATAGTATTCATTGTATTATCTTATTAAAGAGTAACATATGAGTATATGAACACTCTTTACCATGGGCACACTACCAAAAATTTTATGGAAGAGGATGTACCAGTACCCTAAGGAAACTTTAGGTCATTCTCTTATGGACAAATTCAGTCAAAATTATACATTTGGATCACTCTAAAGAAATAATGTGCATAAAAGTTTATTTTTCCTTCAGACAAATCTTTAAAAGACATACAAAAGAAGAGCATATGTCTTCCAACCCAATACCATCCGACCCTGTAAAAAGGTTTTCAGACGAGCCTCCCCTGTCACCATGCAAAACACTCTTTAATAAAAACCAAAATAGGTGACTATGGACAAGAAGCCTCTGATGGAAAAAGGGTTTAAGAGACTAACCCACCGGGATACTGAATAGGTTTGTTGGCAGCGGGTACCGGTTTGTGGTATGACTAGGAAAAACCGTCAGGGTACTGAACAGGCCTATTGGCAATGGGGCATTCTGCCTGGGGAAGGCACTCTTACTAATTATCACAACTACCCCACCAGAGTACTAAACAGGCTTGCTGGCGGTGGGTTCTGGTTGCAACGTGTCTCATTTATACTTGTCTGATTGAAAAAATCACTTTTTTTCATCTAAAACAAAAAGAGTAAAGGTCATTTTTGGCTTTCATGAGATACAAACTCCAGATGAATCAATAACATAATTACTCCAAGAAAATGTCCATTTGAGAATCACCCTAAGTCAACTTACCGGTCTGACATCTAAAGCCTACACTATCTAAGAAGGAAACTTCTTAAGAGTGGAGCCCTAACTGGGGAGTCTAATCTACTTATATTATGAAATTTATCTCTAACATCCAATTATAGTAAATCTCTGAAGAAATTTAGGTGGGATCTATTCTTCTGGCAAACATATAAATATTCCCTATTTCACTACTGAATCCTACCTTTATCAATAATCCATCAAAAGAAGGGAAATTTCACTTTTTAGGTATTAGATCATATGCTAGGTGATAAATGTACTTCTGGAATTTGATTGGTTTCTTTTTCTCTTATCATCTTTTCTCCATTATGATATAAAATGATGATTCTTCTTGTATACAGATATACAACATCTTCGGCATGGGGGAAGGTCAAAGATCCCCTTCAGAACTCTTTTCCAGACTCACATGATCACCCTGTAGAACCAAATACAAAAGAAGATAAGCACAAGAATAACAGAAGTACAGGATATTCCCATACCAAGTTTTCAAGAAGCTTCAGTCTAAAAGGATGAATTCTGACAATTTACAAGCAGTCACACATGCTATGGGTATTGATCATACAAAGGTAAAAGCAAAGGTAACATGGTATTTATTTTCCTATGCTCATAAAACTACAATAAGTATGAAAAGATATACTAGATCTTATGACCTTAGTATTAAACCCATGCGCCTATCCCTCATACCCATATGCCTAAACCTAATCAATCCTCTCATAGATCTTGAACATGGTTAAGGGAAAAAATCATATCAAAATATGAAGCATGTATAGCAATGATAAGCCATGAATATATTTCATCCTTAAGAAATTCATGAACCTATCGTATATCATGAACCATGATCTAACATCAGATTCACTACCCGAACATCCAATCACCTATCCCAAATGATGCCTTGAACACCCAACGTCTTATCCTCATCATTACAGTAACGGGTAGAAATGAAATGGCCTATATGGTGGTGAAGCCATCCAGATAAGCCTCACCTAGTGATAAATTGTCCTTACGGCATCCTTATTTAAACCTACCATTCGCATTACCAACAACATCACCATATTCCCCCTTGTCGTGAGATTTCTCTAGTCCCGAGCCTACTCCTTTCTGGTACCAAACCCTTACCTCATAAATTGACTAAACCCTTGTGATACAGCCCGATCCTTTTCTCACAACTTATAACGATGGTGGTTAGTAGACACGAACCGATCTTCCAAATTTATAAGGAAACCGAGGAGTTCCAATTATGTCAAGAAAAATATGCTAGATCGGGATGGATGTCGTTTCTGGAAAAATCTATAGGCTGGCATGAGAAGATATCTCGTGAATTTATTCAAAGTTATGATGGAGAGAGTGCACATATAGGAAATCTACAATTGATAATCAACGAAGCAACCTTAAGGGAGGTCATGGAAATACCTAGCAGAGGAGCCAAATACTTCAAAGGTGTAGGAATCAACAAAGAAATGTGCCAACGATTCTTGAAAGGAGATCATCAACACCCTGACTGGAAAAAGGGGATCCCGAGAAACTACATCAAGGAAGAATTTCATCCAATGATTACTAGTCTTCAACGATTTGTCACCTGTGAGGGCAGGTATGTTGTGACCTTCATTTATCATATTAGGCTTCTATTACATTTTGAAGGAGGCCCTGAAATCGATTTTTCATATTTTCTATGGATGAGTTTGAGAAAAATGATAAGAGGTGTTAAATCCATCTCCAAAATAGAGAAGACTATCATTTACCATCAAGGTTTCATTAAAATGTTAGTTTTACATGAACTTAGGAAACAGAGGATTAGTTGGAAAACCCTTATCACTTGGCACCTTCCCACAGAAAACAAACCTATGGAGGAAACCCAGCATGTTCTAAAGAAAAATAAGGAGCCTCAAAAGAAAGAGGGAAAGAAGGATAAGACAATTCCACTATCATCTAGGGTAGTGAGCCAACATGAAAAGGCAAGGTCCTCTTCCACAGTCAATAAAACTTTTAAAAGATCTGAATCAAAAGGTAAAAACAAATTAGTTGAGGAGACTTCAATGGTGGCAGTTGAGAAAGAGGGCCATCAGACAAAAATGATGAAGAAAGGGAAGCATACCTCAGAAACTAAAAGTAAATAGTCTGTGGCACAACCCCCTGTCACCATTTCACGATTAGAAAAGAAGAAAAGGAATCCTGTGAGCATCCCTGATCCAGTACCTCCTTGTAAAAGAACCAAGAGGAGCATGTAAAAGAATGGAAAAACAATATTCAATCCTCATACACAGGAATATCCAATCGATCTTACCTCCCCTTCTGAATATTTATCAATCCAAGATAACATCCCTAGTTTGACCGAGGAGCAAGCCACTATTACTTTATGTGGGATGAGGGAGGAAGTCAAGGAAAGGGAGTGCATCTAACCAGTGATGATGGAGTCAGCAAAGACCTTGAAAAAAGAACAAATGAAGAAAAATATTAGGGAATTGCAAAAACAAAATCAGGAACTCAAACCAGAAGTGAAAGAATACCAACTCTTGGACAGGTATATCAAAAAGAAAAATGAGCAATTGAAAGCAACCAGCCAAAAACTTCAAGACGACCATGAAGAGACTGCTAACAAGCTCAAGAAGGTATTGTGACTCCTACAATACGTTAGGGTCATCAAAAGGGAGCTAAAAGAAGAGGCTTCAACCATCAACATCATTGATCCACCAAAGTAAAGAACACAGTCTCAAGTTTTGAAAATTTTGGGTTTGTTTCCAGTTGCATGAGGACATGCAATGATTTTGGCATGGGGGAATGTTGATACCCAAAATTGACATCCCCATTACCCTATTATACTCTTCATTTATACCTTTTTGCCCTACCTAGAGCTTGGGTGAATGACAAGAACGCTACCATTAGCCAATGGTAAGGTCATAAGGTAAAGTATGGTTAATTCATGCATTTGTGGTTTATAGAGTTAAGGAATTAAATATTTCATGTACTAATGCTTCAATTTGTCATATATAAATCTATGACCCCTAGATGTCCAGTGTTCTTGTACCATCTCAGTTATCCGGTACCTGCTCACCAAGGCTACCACTGTCCGAATCTAGTACCAAATGCATCCAGTACTAAAATCTCGTCTGTTGCAATCCGGTACCAACGGCCACGCACTGTCATGATCTGGTACTGCCTTTTGCACACTGTCATGATCTGGTACCACCTACCTGTTACGATCTGATACCTATATGGGAGAGCCTAATACACTAAGTTAAGATCCAGATCTCGCCTAAGCCAATTGGTGGATGTCTATTTGCTTTAGAAAGGCTATGATAAGAATAGTTTGTTTATTGCCTCGTCCTCATGCACTTCATGTCATGAGGATGAAGCTAAAGATGTAACCGAATGATTGAATTTAAACATTTGACTGATTTGCAAATCGCTTCACCTCCTTGTGTTTCACGATTAAGACTATTAAATAGTCGTGGCAAGGATGGTGGAAGTGTAGAAGAGTTAGCATATTACCAATATGTGAAGCAGCATGTGATAGTACAGAACATATTCTGAGTGAAGATTAATAGAATGCCATTTATCTCCATATTTTGATTATCTATGATTAAGTATGAGTTGAGTTGTTAACGAAAGTTTGATTTTATGCTTTGAAATGTGAGTGAGATTAATGTGTGTGTTGAAGACAAGCCTCCTGTAGACTTCAGTAGATGACCTGTTGAAGTGGCAAGGGCCCACCGCCCAACAAAGGTCAGCCTCTTCGTAGATTAGCATTAGTATTTATTTCCAGTAGTGTAAACATTAAATTAGCTAAAGATGTAACTCTATTAGATGATAACTGTACAACTTAGACTAAGATTTCCATTATATAATTGTTTAGAGATCTTTACTTGCTTTGTTTTTGCATATGCTCTGTTTTTATGATTTTGGTTTTAAGACATGAATGTTGGTAGCAGTGGTCAGACATATTTGAAGGAGAACTAGTGAAGTCCACAACAACACATTGTGAACCACATCATACTCAGTATATTGACTATTGAATTGTCCATGCTATGTCTTGATGATTGATGTGTGATTTCCTTTTCAGCAGTGTGGATTTCATAGTTAGTTTTATGGGTCAGATAGCAAAGTTGATCTATCAAACCAACTCCATCTCATACTTGCATGTGCCATAATGGAGTGGATAGCCTCTCTGTGAAAGACAACCAAAGTGCATTGCAGTTTTCTATTTTGATTTGTTTCCAGCATGCATAATCTAGTTTAATTATATACTCATGACATTAGAAATTACCTTTCTTACTGATGTCTTGTAACTTTGTTGATTATGAATCCCGGACTGATAATTAATGAGTGCATTATACTAAACATATAAGCAGCACAACAAACACCTTCTCTACATGCCTACAACAACTCCTCCAATTGATGTTTTTAATCTTGAGTACATACTTCCATAGATTCCTTTATTGTTTCTGATTCATCACATGGTTGATTATCTCTTAAGAAAAGAAATACAAACTTCCTAGTATAATTGATCGATTTCTTGGCTTGGTTAGCACTTACTAGAGAGATATTGGATTCACCTTTGTGTACATTGATGATGAAAGAATTTCCATCCTTGATTAGGTGCTACCAATTTTCTCTCTTAATGAAGATTGCATCCCTCATATACATGTAGGGGTTTCCAAACACTACACCACACACACAAAGTGGTATTACATCTACCTCCACTTCATTAATATAGTATGCACTAATAACAATTTGTATCTTACACTGTTTAGTGACCTTAAGCGTCACGTCCTTGTTTACCCATCCTAATGGATATGGGTTAGGATGATTATGAAATTTCAATCCAATCTTGTTGAATAGGTACTTTTCTATGAGGTTGGCTTGTGAACCGCAATCGAATAAAGAAACCATCTTGATATTTCTAACATGGACCTTAATATGGAAGAGTTTATTCATCTCCTTCTCTTCCTTGTGATGAAGGATACTCAAGTTCAACTCCGTATACACTGTAGTTCAAACAATCTTTTCATTCACATCCAGCTTTCTCTCTACCAAGTTGCTTGAATCCATGGCTAGTAGGTTCTTCTTTTTCGCATTCTTCTTATGGTTCTTTGGATTTATCTCTTGATGTAGCTTCCAACCCTTATCTTCAGTGGGAACATTGATATTACAATGGTTTCATTGGTTGTTTAGATCCTTGTACTTATGTGTAGTGGCTATTCTCTTCTTAACCTTTCCTTTCCACTTCTTCTTCCCCTGCTTGGAAACATCATGATAGTATTTCTATTTGGAATTACTTGGTTGACCTTTCTTATGGCCTATATTCTACATGTATTGTTTTTGCAAACATGCCTCATCAATTGTCCTAGGTTTAAAGAGAATCACTTACTTACGTAAATGACTTGAGGAGTACACATGGTTTCTTGGGAGATATACCCAACATAATTTCCATGTTTTTTAACTCGGTGGTGTACTCTTGCATACTCTACCCTTTCCTCTACCTGAAGTGATGCCAATGGATCCAATGGTCCTCTACATACCTAATAGGGTATAGTTGGAACTTGATGATGATTTTAAACACCTCCCACTTAGTTACTAGTGGAACACCCTCTAGCCTAACTGTCTCCATGAGGCTTTCCCACCAGGTTAATTCATGGCCCTTTAATTTCAGTCTGGAAAATTAAATATTTTTCTCTTCTTCTATATTATGGACACTAAAAATAAACTTCTAACTATTGAAAATAATGATTCAACTTAACATCATCAATCTCACCTTGGTATGGTTTGATATCCACTTTCACTTCCATTTTAAAAATAGATTGTGAAGACGTGATGACACTAGAACTTAGCTTCTCTTTCTGTGGTTATTTTTTGGGATCCTTTTATAAGTCTTAATTATCTCCTGATCTATCATCCAATCCAACTTGTATGTTAGATCCACCAAACTCCCAAAAAATTCCAAACATTTTTTCTAGTTCCACCATGAGGAGGGCCATATTGTGAAAGATATCAATGACTAGTTTTTCAACTTTGTAAATCTATCCTCTGCCTCATCCCGAGGGTTCTTACAACTAGACTCATTTTCCATGGTTAGGTTTTGTAACTTCCTTCTTAATCCATTTCCTATATCCTACAAATTCCCACAAAAATCCCAAATAAACTTCTTTGATACGAACATGAGATGTTAATTGCCATGGATATTCCACTAGAACAGTTAGTCACAATAAATCTTACAATGTATTGAAATATTTTATTATGTAGCTTAGTACCTTAGATCTCATATTTATTATTATTATCTTAGTTCTCAAATTATGGAAATAGCTTAAACTGAAATTAAACAAAAGGAAAATGAACACACCATCCACACAAATAAACATAAGATGTGACTTGGGAAACCCAAAATGAGAGAAAACCCAATGAGAATGTGACGCCTATGCTCTACTCTCTTTTTCCTTAGTTAAGAAATGCAAGTACAAAGGAAGGGGAAATCACTATGGAGTTGCGTTGGGAATTATGGCCTAAATGGATATTACAAAATCTACTACCTCCTCGGTTATGATTCAATAACACACTCCTAAATTCTATGCTCATTTATGGAACAATAACAATACTGAAAGAATAGAAAACCTTTTCTTCCTAGTGGGGCAATATTTAACATAGCCTGGTAGCCATATAGGGTTAAGGTTAGGGTTGTTTCATGTTTCAACCCTCAATTCATGTTAAGGTTTTGGACCCTCTAAAATATTATTGAAAGTCCACATGTGACTAGGTCCACATGTGTGAGTAATGGGGGATGACATGGCATCCACTTGGTACTATTGTGGTCAACAGGGTAGGTCAACTTGTGAGAGGCATAACTTCCACATATGAACTCCCATTGAGGTAATTTTCACATCTTCAGAAAGACTTTGACGCATAGGACAACATTGATGGCCTTGAGCTATGTTTGTAAATTTTTGACCCCCAAAAGTGTTGTTTGATGCCTCATACTTGCTCTAGAAGGTTCTAGACTCCAAATCACCGAACTAGGACTTTCCCCTAAAATGAACCCTAATATCGGAAAGGCTAGAGGAAAAGTATTTTAAGGTCTAAGAGTTTTTGGTGACTAATCTCTACTCACAAAATGGAAATTTCACCATCATAGTTAGTTGGGGAGATATACTCCCAAATTGAAGTTCTAGTAACAAGGTGAAAAATAAAATGCAATTTTCACTATCATACTTAGATGGGGACATCTACTTTCATTCTTATAATGATGAGTGGTAAGTTTGAATAAGTGAAGGGATTTTCTCCATAATGAAGATATATAAGAAGTATAAATATTGGTTCGATTCATACCCCTATTTCAGCTAACTAAGTCTGGCCCTTTTTGATCCAGGTGGATATTGGTGGACACCCTCCTATTCCACTTGGACCCATACCATTTTTTCTTTCAATTTTTTATTTTCCTTAATTGTAGCACAATTTACTATTTTTAGTGGTTTTTCAGGTCCTGAACTTCTAGAGTTGTTTTGAGGCCCTAAACAAAGTTTTTTTTCCATCAATGCTCTGACGAATATGAGTTTGTTTTGGACTCGATATTCACTTTCAGAAGTGTAGTCCTCAAATACATATTTCTAACGATGTATCATGTGCGTCAAACATAGATAGTATGCCAAAGTTACGACCCCAAGAAATTGATGTACCAATTTACCCCGACGGGGCCCATATTCTGGTGTTTCATCTCCTACGGTTAGGTTTTTGGATGTTTATGGTTTTCCATTGTTTCTCAATAATATAAAGGCCTTCGAGCCTCATTGTAACATAGAGTTCAGAGGCCAGTAGTCGCCACATATCTTATCATAGATAAGCTACCAGCGCTCGAGATATTTTATTTCCATTATGTCTGTAAGCATATTTCAGTCAGTTCTTGTTAATGAAATGAATTTTTACTTCCATTGTGTTCCTCCATAAATCTGGATCACTTTTTAGGTAGGCTAATCAATTTACAATAGAACTATAGATAGACAAGAACAAGAAATCTCAAGGCCAAGTTGTATGAATTCTAAGGACAAGCAATTTTCCACCCTTCTTAGCTAATGAAAGTGATAAAGGTGTATGACCAAAATATTGAATGAATGAATACATGTTTGGACAAGAGGAATGATGTGACATTCCAAAGAATAAGGGTTCAGTTAGGGACAGATTCCATGAATTATGATTAGTAGAGAAAAAGAGTTCTAAGGAGATATAGAATCCCATAGAAAACCCTCAATACAAATCATAACCCTAGAAAACCCCCAAAAAACACTAACAATCTTTACATTCAACTAACCAAAAACATTTTCAAAATGAAATTACACTTGCTTGCAATTGTGTAGAAACTACTGAAGGGAAATTCTCCAAATTCTTTGCAAATAACTACTCCAACAATGAATTCTTTGTTTTCCTTTTGAAAATCCTACATGTTCTCTCCATGGTTGCAATATATACACAACATTAACCTCCCTTTAAATTAGCTAATGGTTCTAAATAAATAACACCTACCAACTAAAATCTCTCTGATTTCCCCCAAAACCCCTCTCCTCTACCAAAATGATCTCTAATCGACAAATGGAAGTCTCAAGTATCTATCAAGCTAGCCCCTTACCCCCAAATGTTCTCAATTTGGTGCCAAATAAACCTACTTATACACTCATAGTCCAAAGTTTCATGGTGCAATATTGGTTTCATCGAGCAGTGGTATGATATGTGTGTGTTTTGTAATTTTTATTTTTGTTTTTTACTTTTTATATATTGTATTATGATAACTATATATATATTACTTCACACACATTACTTCATTATATATAATTATTACATTATATAACTTTATATATATTATATATAATTCTTTTTGGTAAGCTAGTTGAAGTGTTATATTAATATTGTACATAAAAGATACATCCATCATCCCCACTATAGTTCGTCACTAAGGAAACCAGGTCTATAGTGGGTTTAAAAATACCATTGATATTCATAAAACCAAAAAAACTAGCGTTATGTCTATT
>JZKD02S2161498.1:0-10056 GCA_000966675.3 Picea glauca
TTTGATATATATATATATATATATATATAATTTTGAATGAGTTGTTTTGAAACATAATTTTGAATGAGTTGTTTTGAAACATATTTACAAATGAATGTAGTCAATGTTTTACATTTGCAGTAGCCTTAACAAGGTGTGGAGGAAGACATATGTTCCTTATGGTGTCACAACACCCCCAAAAGATGCAATGGTGTATAAAAGTAAAATATATTGGTTGTTTTTGGACAAAGATCATGAAGACTACCCTTGATATGGGTACACTACCTATTAGTTGGATTATTTAAATAAGCAATGGGGTTTTTCTTTTGTTCCCATCATAGACATACAATGTATGTCATTGGAATTATAAAATAACCAACTTATATGTCTCATCAATGATGGATCCACCTCTATTTGGTCTATTGAAGAAGTTGATAATTTTCAATTTTGTCAGCCTGGTCTTGAATGGACATTGGACTATTTTGAGGATGACTGGGGATTCAAATGGAATTTGTTGCAACAAATTTCTACATATATAAATAAAAAATGTCTTGGGTATCTTCAATTCCATAAAGTCTATGGTATGATACTTATGTGCAATAACACTAAATTTCCACTCATGTTGTATGATTTGATGACTGACTAGTGTATCCCAACAAATATCAATAATGTTTCCATGTTACACACCTCAGGGTTGAAATTTCTAAGTGGAATTTTTTTCCGCTTCTTCCAAGTATGGATTATGTTGATGACATTCCACCATTGGAAATAGACTTTATGGCTTATGCTACTTTGCCTCATATTACTTAATGTCAAATATTCCACCATTGGGAACACATTTTTTGGTTTAGGCTACTTTGCGTGATAATAATGAATGTGAAATATTGTCAAATTATGTTAAATATTATGATACTATTCACTTTCCTATCGTTGTCATATGGATTGTTATAATTCTTTCACAATATTGTAATTGTGCGGTGTATTTTAATTACAATTATATATATCGTTCATAATGACCTATGTTTATATTTCCAAATTATGTCATTTAACCACTTTTTGAATTCAAATTGCTATGGTTAAGTAATAATAATGTAATTTTTTCTATGTACTTGTAGAAATTTCTATTGAAGGCACAAGTAAGAAACATACTCGTTATTCCACATCATGTGAGAGGAGAAATGAACTTCGTCGTTTATGGTATCAACAAAATAAAGTCAAAATAAATGAATGTAGAAGAACTTTATATTGTACGAGAACCACTCAAAATAGTATTCCAAATGATTTTCCAAATAGTCATAAGTATCAAATTTTGGCTAATATCATGCAAAAAACATTTCCTCTTGATGTTTGTTTCCAACAATATTTTCAAAGTCGAAATATTTCCAATGTTCCACAATCTCTTAACAACATTGTTTTAATTGGGGAAACTTCTCATATTTGGGAAGATCATCATCTACAAAACAAAGCTACGAACAACAACCCCGAGTCTTCTTCAAATTCAAATCCAACATCACAACATGCATAAAGGGTGCAAAATATTCATTCTAGAGTTACAGATGACTTTCGACATATACTTCCATCTAATGTTGTGGATGACAATAATATGCTTGCTAATTTGGTTGATAAATTGAAATCTATAGACAATGCCATTGGATCTTCCTTTCATCTCTCTCATTCTTAGGAAATATACTCCCACCAATGGAATTAATTAGAACTATTTCACTTGGAACAACTAAGGTATTGTGGTGCCATCATTCATTGAGACCATTCTACAATTGGACCCATATATAGATTACCAAAACCTTCTTTTCTTTTTTTTTATTGGCAGGACACAAACCATTACAATAGAGGTATAGAAATGAAAGGTGTAAGAATGAGCGAGGCGCCCTTCATTTCTCCTGTTGGAATAACATGAATCTAGGTGACCAACCTCATGTTCTAAGAATACTTACCCAAGTTGAAGAGATTCTAATAGCACATGATAATCCAATACAACAAGTGGCACATGCTCGTGGTGGGAAATATAAATATAGTGGTCACACAATTAGATTTCCATAAGATATTTCCATGATTGCAAGAAACCTTCCACAACATGATGAAGATATTGACATCCTCATTGTCAGGAGACATGGTGCACACTATAAATATTATGAATGTTATGTCAAGAGATCATGAGTTTTGAATGCATTGTGTTACAAAATTCAAATGGATAAATATTAAAGGGATGTTGAAATTGACATGGATTCACTTGCCGCTCTCTCTAAAATACCAACATATGTGTCAAGTAGGCTTAAATTTGTTGATTGTAATATTGAAGAAACAAAGAGGAATATTGTTGACATTGGCCCTTGATCATTTGCATGCTCATCCTTCATATTTTGTTGCTAGACTACCCAATGAACGAAGAGAAATGGAAGAAATAAGAACATTCATTGAAAATGCAGATTCCACACCTATTGAATGATTGGAATGGACATAGATTGGTTTGTCTTGCATCGATGAATATAATACATAAGGGTTATTGGAAATGGATTTCCCCACATTATTCCTTGCTGGTAAGGTTGATTGGTTGCATCCACATATTTGTAATATTCAATTGCATAAGTATGGATCACATCTACTCATATACTTTGATAAGAGATTTGGAAGCTATCCAGAGTTTCACTGTTTCTTATTGAACATGATTATGTGTCATCATAGCCAAGCAATTCTTGTAATATTTGTAAAGAAGAATATGCATGATAACTCACCTACAACAATTCAAGACTTAGTACAACAACTCATTGATTTACCTGACAATAAGTTGGTTGAGCATCATGTGTTTTGGTTATACTAGTCGAGGTACAAGGGCCTACTGGAAAAAGTGTCGTACTGAACTCACAGACATGATTACTCAGTTGGGTTTTCCATTGTTGTTTTTTACTTTGAGTGCAACTAATACAAAGTGGCCTGACTTACACAATGTCATGCTCATAAATGCACATTGTCCTTGTTTAAATGACCATTATAAAAAATTGAAAATTTAATCCAATATCCCCATGTTTTTTCCATGTTGATGTATCAAAAATTTCATATCTTCGAGGAAGAAGTCATAAAAAAATATCTTCAAGCTAAAGACATTTGGTACATGTTTGTGTTTTTGGATTTTTTCTATTTAATTTTGGTTCACGTCCCTCTTGTTGTCTTTGAGGGTATGAGTAGCAACATAGAGGTTCAACCCACATCCATGGTTTCTTGTGGTTGAAAGGTTATCCAATGATACAGGAGCATCACTCCACGTCATCAAGCACCAACCAACCAGTGCACCCAACACACGTCCAATGGAGAGGAGAGGCACAACCCTCTCACTTTCAAATTTCAAATTTGAATTTAATGTATTAAATGTTTGTAAGGCTGGTAGAGTCAAGTTGTGCCTTTGAGCATGATGTAGTTGGTTTCGCCTTAATGGATGACAGGTCGATGGGGATCTAGATCTGATTCGTATTAGATGGCCCATTCAATGTAATTCATTGTAATTTATGAGAGTTGGTGAGATGGAGGGAAGAGCTCGAGGAGCCCCTTCTTGTAAAAAGATATTAGCATCTTATTTTTGAGGGGGTTCGAATATTGAGATAGAACATAAGGGAGAAGAGAGGAATCCATGACTCTGTTGCAATCCGAGCTCACATTGTAAAGAGGCATTTCATATTAATACAACCAGAGCAGTTTTTCCTGCATGTTGTTCTGTGTATGTTGATGAATGTCTTTAAGTGTTTAGGATATGTTGTAAATGTATGTTAGATGTGCATTTGCAGGGATAAATAGTTTTTTCTATCTGCGGGTTTACTGATTTCACATTTGGTTCTTTGAGGCTTCATGCAAGAGGTTGCATGATAGAACATTGCGGGTTATGTAAGCCAGTGCATAGAATGCACTTCTGAATTCTATGGAATTTGGACAGAGTCATGCCAAGAGGGCGCACCAGAGGAAGTATTAAACTCGAGGGGAGAAACCTCAAGGTTGTTGAACACCTTGGAGGTGAGACTGTGCAGAGAAAGGCATAGAGAAGACAAAATCATTGAAGGTTTTGTAGAGATCTGCCAGGAGGGCATCAAGCGCATGCATAGAGTGCACCAAGGAACTCTATTTTGATTTCTTAGAGAAGGAAATATCAAGGAAGGACCTCCCACAGAGTTGTTGAACACTCTGTTGGTACAACGAAGGTGTGCTAGAGCATAAGTCGCCAAGAGGGCACTTATACTCCCTTGGGGGGAGAAGAGAGATAGAGTTACCGAAGACTCTGCTTGGAAGAATAGTGCCTTGGTGCACAAGGTTCACAAAATCTCAGGAGGTCGAGTGCGAGGCTCCCAAGAAGGCACCAAATTTCCCCTTTGAAGGAAAAGACAAGGGCCAAGTCCCTCAGAGATTGAGAGAATTTGAGAAGCTTAGGATGAATAGTGCAAATGTGTGTAAGGACCATGAAAGGAGTCGCAGAGGCCAAGAAAAACCCTTTGAGGTTTCAGAGTTGACAAAGCTCAGGAAGGATAACATTTTCCAGAATGCAGGAAAGACCCAAGGTCATAGGGTTTGTAGAGAAATCAAAGGCTGTAACCTTTGAGACACTTAAAATATTCTAAGGAAGGAAGGAGAAGTGTGAGCTCAGGAGGAGAACAGTTGCCATTGATTCGAACACTGGAGAAGAGATCTGGACTGTTCAATCCACGTTCAGGTGCACAGGAGGAACGCGCACAGGTAAGTTAGGTCAGGGCCGTCAGATCTAGTGTTGAGGACCGATAGCCATCAGATCCGGGAGAATATGTATGTGGGTTAACCTCATGTATGTGCTGGGGAGAAGGACTTGTCAAATTCCCAAAAGAAATCAGGATCGCCCATCTGAAGAACACGTGGCGAGCGATCACGGTTCAAAGAAAACTCTGAAAGGTTGTAGGCCGTCAGATCCAGGGAGGATCTGAACCGTAGATCCAGAATCACCAGATTTCGGGAGTCGGAGATTCAAAGGACAAGGGAGGAGACAACACTCCATATCCTCGAATCATGAAAGCCGAAGGATTCAAAGGAGTATCCCTAGGTCATATGACAGGGTTACATGGAGAAGGATTAAGGGAGGAGCCAAAGAGTCATTAGGCCCATTTCAATATTTCGGCAATTCTGAGGACAAGTAGCTAGTGCACTTTGCGTTGAAAACCCCGAAGTCATGAAACACGACGTGTATTTGGAGTAGGTTGTGTTCGTGGAGGAAGCAGTCACATGGACCGAGATTTGGGCAGGGGATAATCGTCATTGAGCCCAGTTCAACATTCGGGGATTGAAGAGTCAAGAGAGTTGAAATCAGAATTCACGAAGTCGCGAAATGAGAAAAGTGCCCTATGGGCTCAGCCAGTGGTCACAGGTGGTGGTCGCATGGAGGAGGGGCCTAGCTTGAGGGCTAGCACTTACATTGTTTTGAATTAGTGCCCAGTGCACATAAAAAGAGGGTGGGTCTTTTGCAGGACCTACGCGTGAAGTTTGAAGGACCTGTGGATTCGTTGAAGGTTCTAGCAGGGAACCAAAGGAGACACTTCTACTCAAATCACAGGAGGAAGAATGATCCAGTGACCGAGAGGTCATAGACCCAGTTGGAGTAAGGGGTTTACATCATCCAAACATGGACACATTGGATTGCTCAAACCCTTCTTATGTGCATGATGCAAATGCATTATTTGATAGATATGTAACAACATGGAATCCACGTGATATTCATAGAAAAAACATAATGGTTCCTTCAAGCCTAAATGATGATCCATGCTTGTTAAATAGTGAAAAAATTCTCTCTTCCAATCCTCATGATGATTATGAGCATTTGTTGAATTGTGTTCAAAGACAGACAAAGTGCAGTGCAAATTTTTGTTTGCAAAAAAAAGGTTCTATTCTCACATGTAGATACAATTCTCCATGGGAGGTTCGTGATGATTCAATATTGTTCATATATGAGAAAGGGAAAAATAAATATGGGCCTGCACGAAATGATGATAGGATAAATGTATATATTGTTGATATTCTTTCAATGTGGTGCACTAATGTTGATTTTCAGCCAATGGTTTCTCATCATGATATCTTGGAATATATTGCAAAGTATGCTTCCAAAGTGGAAAAGAGCTTGGAAATATATCAAGATATGTTGACTAGATTTCAAATGCAAGTGGCTCAGAAGCTTCTGCATTGTGTGCATACAGAAAGTTCCTTGCATAAACCCTTGTTGATCATGACATTGGAGCATACAAAACCTTCCATATGGTATTAAAGCTACCTCTTGTTGTTTGTAGTAGGAATTTTTTTTTCCTTAAATGTTGGTAGAAAGGTATTCAAGAAAGTATCTAATGATCCCCATCAATTTTCATCTCCAGATAATTTTGTTCAAATATATCAAAATCAGCCTTCTTTTCTTGAACATTTGTCTGTGATAGAAATAACAAGATCTTGGACCTTTGAAGCAAAATGTAAGAAAGAACCATGGAAACATAGAGATGTTCATGTCATTTTTCAAGTTTGATCGTGTTTTTATTCTATTCCCAACACTACAAGGAGAAGACCCTCTAGCAGAGGTTTTTGCGAAAGCCCCTATAAAAATAGCCCAAAAATCTGTTTATAGCAGAAGATTCTAGCGGTAATAGGTTTTAGCGAAAGTTTTTTCACAGTGCTTTAATAAATACTGAGTGCATCGATGCGTTTATAATAATGATGCACCGATGCTCTAACACTTGGTGCACCGCGGTAGGGTTATTTAAAAAAAAATATACTCTGGTGCACTCCTTAAATAATGACTCACCGGTGCTCTAACACATGGTGCACCGTGGGAAGGTTATTTAAAAAACAATATACTCCGATGCACTCCTTAAATATTGACGTACCTATGTTGTAACAAAATGACACACCATGGTAGGGTTATTTCAAAAAAATATACTCTGGTGCGCTATATAAATACTGACACACCGTGGTAGGGTTATTAAAAAAATATATTGTAGTGCACGTCTTAAATACGGGCCCGCCAGTGCTCCATGTTACTCTAAAAAATAACGCATCTTGGCAAGGTGTTGATGGAAAAAAATGACCATGCTCAATATCATAGGTAAATCATCCATTCAGGGTCCCAATTAGACCCTAATCCGTTGAAATGGTGATTCCGTCTGGTTCTATGGGTCTCCAGTTACCCTTGTCCTAAGACTAGCCTAATCTAATTTTAATCTAATTTGGACTATTTTATATATATACAAAGTTATATACACAGTCTTCTATCCGCTAATATATATTGTTACCTTCTTTTATGAGTAGACATAAGGAAATGGATTACTCTCTTACAACATGCTTGCAAGAAAGAAACCCTAAGGCTAACACAAGGGATCAACTATGCCACAATGGATTTTTCTCTTGCGAAAGGAGACTTTATGGACTTAAATGCAAATTCATCTTTAATCTATGATGCAAGTTAACAAAAATGAAAACCTATCTTAATCAAGAGAAGGATATATTTACTCCTAATCAAGAGCAATGATATCTAATAAGAAGAGGGAAGGACTGTAATTGTAATTGGGGTTAAGATGGACCTACAAATCATCAAAATAGTTCAAGGATTTATAGGTTGTTCAATCAAATACACAATGAAATTATTCTGATAAATAGTTATCAAAAACCTCATGTATATACCCAAATACAATCATGTAAAATGAATTCATTGTGAGATTTATATTGAACTAATGAAATAGTTCATTTTAATCCAATATAAAAGAAATCAAGACAAGTTTGAAAATGATCAATAAATAGTTATTAATCACTACAAACTAATATCCATGAAATCATAATCAATCTTGGTTCAAATCTTGTGCATCCTTGTAAATATAGATTTAAACAAAGAATTCATCAACATAAAACAAATGAGATCCGTAATAATGCTCATATCAATTGTCAATACACTAATGAAACATAATTCAAACCAAAATGAAAAACAATTACCAAAGAGTTAAGTTTGCAAATCAAATACAACAGTGTAATGAAATGAAAACTTATTATTATTAGCTCCAAAAGTTGTCATACATTCGTCTCCATTTTCAGATATGGAACCCACATTACACAAGAATAATCCTAGTTTTATACAACATTTTCCACCTAGGTCGAATCCCTCTTGAGTCGGTGAAAATTTGCTCAAGGATCAACTATAGAATTCAGAACAAAATCAACTACATAATTTGCAAAATGTTAATTCTAGAAGAAACCTACCCAGAAAACACATCATATCTCCCAAATGATTGAACCTCTTCACAAGTAATCATAGGATAAGGTAAATGGGCTTGGTTCTGAGGTGGGTTTTCAACCGCTTGAAGAGATTCATCATCGATCTCTAAAAAATCGACCTATAAAAATGATTCCTGTGAATTGACATAACAACAAATATGGCCCGCCTCCTTTGTGATAAGATTTATCCCAAATGGTTGAGTTTCTGGGAGAATCCTGTAAGATAAGGTAATTGACCCTTTTTATGAAGTGGGTTTTCAACCGTTTCACTAGATTCCTCTTGGTTTGATTATAATCTATGTTTGAAGTTAGCCTCCTGAAATCGACCCAAAATCTGATCCGACTCACTCAGATCATGATTTCTCCAAATATATTCACTTTCTGAGAAAATCCTATGGAGGTTAAGTAAAGTGTCCTGTTTTGGAAGTGGGTTTCAAACTGTTTTTGAAATAATTCACTGTTTGGTCAGGATTGAATATAGAAAATTGTCTCCTGAAGATTGATGCATTTCTAATCTGGGAACATCCATGCCACTATGATAATTATTTCTCCCCATCTGTTCATTTTCTGAGGAAATAATTTGGAGGTTAGGTAAATCTATCCATTTTGGAAGTGGGTTTTCAACAATTTGAATAGATTCCTCACCGTTTGTTCATAATGAAAGCTGGAAGATAACCTCTCGATGAAAATTTTTCATTTGATGTTGCCCAAACATTATGCCATGTAGAAATGAATAATTTTAACTGAATGAATTATTTTGGGCATATCTTGGAGACTATAGTTGAATTGCAGATCTGTAATATAAATTTGTAACAAAAAAAATTAAATTAATAACAAAAATTGTTGACAAATTGTCCTCAGACATGTAATTTTATTAATAAGGAAAAAGTGATTACAATCTGAAGTGAGAACTCATAATCTACTTGTTAACCTCACTTGAAGAAGGAGCTTGTTTATATAGCTCAAATCTAAACTAAAACTAGGAGAACAACCAATCACATAATCATATGAGTATGATAGGTGTCCTTTATATAGAAGCTAGGTGTTCTTATCCTAACAAACTAGAATAAACTAGTTTCTAAAAACATTTATACTAGAAAATACTTAGACTATAGATCTTTAGGATTATGAGGCTAACAATCCCCCCTTTAATCCAAAAGTTCATTTTTACAAATACCAATTTCATCTCTAAAATTAGTGAACTTTATTCTACCAAG
Organism: Picea glauca; assembly: GCA_000966675.3. Classification (NCBI taxonomy): domain Eukaryota; kingdom Viridiplantae; phylum Streptophyta; class Pinopsida; order Pinales; family Pinaceae; genus Picea; species Picea glauca. The sequence goes on from JZKD02S2161498.1 coordinate 9,462, forward strand.
AGGTTTGGTAAAAATACCTGAAGTTTGATCTTCAGATGAACATAACTGAGGCTTGATGACATCTTTGCTGATGAACGATCTGATGAAGTGGTACTTGGTGTCGACATGTTTAGTATTTGAATGAAATACTGGATTCTTGGCCATATTTATTGTTGACTGACTGTCGATCAATAAAGTAGTTGGTGATTTCTGAGTTTCACCAAGATCCTGTAAAATTCTGCGTAGCCATACAATCTCACTTGCTGCTTCCCAAGCTAATATGTACTCTGCCTCTGTTGAAGAATTGGCAATTGTTGTCTGCTTTTTGCAATTCCAAGATACTTCTTTTGAACCCATATTCATTAAATAACCTGAAGTGGATGTTCTATAATCAATGTCACCTACAAAATCAACATCTAAATATCCAACACGTGTAAAATTTTTGTTCCTTTTGTAGAGAAGACCAAAGTCTTTTGTACCTTGAATGTATCTTAGTACCATTTTTGCTGAATTCCAGTGACTTTCCCTTGGTTCCTGCATAAACCTTGAAAGTATACTGACTGAATATGACAAATTTGGTCGAGTATTTGTCAAATAAATGAGACTTCCAGCCAAT
>JZKD02S2161520.1:28901-43125 GCA_000966675.3 Picea glauca
GTAAAATCAAGGATAGAGGGATGGTGAGTTTGAGTAATGACAAAGGAGATGCCCAGTACGTTCTACTTGTGCATGGTCTGAAACATAATTCGCTCAGTTCAAGTCAAAAGTGTGACAGAGGCAGTGAAGAGGTTCTCACATCCAAAGAGAGGTAAATGTAAACTCAGGACAAATGGTGAATAAAAGTATAAGGACAAACAATAATGTTGATGTTGAATCCTCCCCTGCAAGTAAAGAAGAAGATTCAGATACAAGAAAAGAATGCTCAGTTAGCATTTATCCCACGGAAGAAGTAGAAGAAGAACCATGTCATAAGTTGAAAGCATAAGTCTTGAAGGTTGAGAAGGCAAACACCCAAAGAAAGTTCTTAAATAGCTCCATGACCCTGGATAAGATCTTGGATAGTCAGAGATCACCAAATGAAAAATCTGGTATTGGATACAACAAGGAAGAAATCAGTACTCCTAAGAAACCTTATACAGGTCCTCTGTTTGTGAAAAAGAAAAGCAGGTATGAGAGTGGTTGTAGCATCTTTTTCTTGTGATTGAATATGGTCATAAAAGCCTTGGATGGTAAGAATCATGAAAGAAAAACAAAAATTGCAGTGATAGAGATCGATGAGAATCAATGGGGAGATCCAAGGGTTGTTTGAAAAGTACGAGCTACAATTACATAGTATGTCAATAGGACAGTAGCTCTTCAACAACAGCATTTTGTTTTACAAAATGATTTACATGACATCCTATAGAGATAACAAGAGGAAATACTGAATCGCGAAATGATCTGAATCGTCAAATCAAGTGTTGATCGGGATCGTTGATCCCACACCATTTCGGGGTATCGGGGATCGCGACTTGGAGAGTCGAGATGCCTCATCTCCAGAGTCACGAAATGTGAAATCGTGAAAGCGCCTTATGCATAAGGCTGTGGTCACAGCCCTTGGTCACATCAATGAGAGATGGAGGAAAGAGCTAGAGAAACCGAGCTCGTTTTCGGGGATCGCGACTGGGGATGTTGAGACACATGGTCACACGAATGTTGAATTACACGAATTCCAAAATGCCGAAATGAATGCAAGATCCCATGGAATCAATCCAATGGTGTAGGTGAATTTGAACAATATCGGAGGGCTACTGTAGCACAACATAGTATAACTGCCAAAAACCACTGATGGTTTCAGCCAGAGGACTCGAAGACACTTGGGGATGATTGACAGAGAAGGTGAAGAGCCTCTGGGAATCTTCAAGAGGGATGAAGATGTTCGTGAAGGTGATTGACAGCTGGATGGGCATTGAGGCATGTAACTGAAAAAGAGAAGGTGAACTCGACTGTCACAGATAAGACGAAGAGTCTCAACTGCCAGAGAGGCTGAGGAATCTCAGCATAACTCCCAGTGATGTTGAACACTTGGGAAAACCACCAGAGAAGCTGAAGAGTTACCATGATGATCAGGCAGAGAACTCGGGAGGTGGAGGATATCGACGCAGTGTGAGTATGCAGAGGTATTGTGCACATTACATGCACAAGGTGCATAGAAGCTATAAGTACATGGTATAGAGAAGAGATGGGGTTTTTTGTTGTTGTTCGAGTTGTTGTGGTTGTTGTTGTTGAAGGTGATTCATGTGTGAAGAAGGAGGAGAGTGCAGCAGCTGAATTGAACAGAAGAGGAACTGTGTAGTGAATGGACATGGCGCACAGAGCATAAAAAGCAGAAGAACAGACAGCGCAATTCATGTGTGCAGGAAGGCAGTGAAGCAGACAGAGCAACGAAATGCAGCAGAACAGTGATGAGTCTGGTAAGCCATTGTTGAACATTATATCACTCTAATAAGTTTCAGTAGCAAAGATTTATATTATTCAGGGTGGTTGGGAGGTTCTAGNTCCCACGGAAGAAGTAGGAGAAGAACCATGTCATAAGTTGAAAGAATAAGTCTTGAAGGTTGAGAAGGCAAACACCCATAGAAAGTTCTTAAATAGCTCCATGACCCTAGATAAGATCTTGGATAGTCAGAGATCACCAAATGACAAATCTCGTATTGGATACAACAAGGAAGAAATCAGTACTCCTAAGAAACCTTATACAGGTCCTCTGTCTGTGAAAAATAAAAGCAGGTATGAGAGTGGTTGTAGCATCTTTTTCTTGTGATTGAATATGGTCATAAAATCCTTGGATGGTAAGCATCATGAAAGAAAAACAAAAATTGCAGTGATAGAGATCGATGAGAATCAATGGGGAGATCCAAGGGTTGTTTGAAAAGTACGAGCTACAATTACATAGTATGTCAATAGGGCAGTAGCTCTTCAACAACAGCATTTTGTTTTACAAAATGATTTACATGACATCCTGTAGAGATAACAAGAGGAAATATTGAATCGCGAAATGATCTGAATCGTCAAATCAAGTGTTGATCGGGACCGTTGATCTCACACCATTTCGGAGTATCGGGGATCGCGACTTGGAGAGTCGATATGCCTCATCTCCAGACTCACGAAATGTGAAATCGCGAAAGCGCCTTATGCATAAGGCTGTGGTCACAGCCCTTGGTCACATCAACGAGAGATGGAGGAAAGAGCTAGAGAAACCGAGCTTGTTTTCGGGGATCGCGACTGGGGATGTTGAGACACATGGTCACACGAATGCTGAATTACACGAATGCCAAAATGCCGAAATGAATGCAAGATCCCATGGAATCAATCCAATGGTGTAGGTGAATTTGAACAATATCGGAGGGCTACTGTAGCACGACATAGTATAACTGCCAAAAACCACTTATGGTTTTAGCCAGAGGACTCGAAGACACTTGGGGATGATTGACAGAGAAGGTGAAGAGCCTCTGGGAATCTTCAAGAGGGATGAAGATGTTCGTTAAGGTGATTGAAAGCTAGATGGGCATTGAGGCATGTAACTGAAAAAGAGAAGGTGAACTCGACTGTCACAGAGAAGACGAAGAGTCTCAACTGCCAAAGAGGCTGAGGAATCTCAGTATAACTCCCACTGATGTTGAACGCTTGGGAAAACCACCAGAGAAGCTGAAGAGTTACCATGATGATCAGGCAGAGAACTCGGGAGGTGGAGGATATCAACGCAGTGTGAGTATGCAGAGGTATTGTGCACATTACATGCACAAGGTGCACAGAAGCTATAAGTACATGGTACAGAGAAGAGATGGGGTTTTTTGTTGTTGTTCGAGTTGTTGTGGTTGTTGTTGTTGAAGGTGATTCATGTGTAAAGAAGGAGGAGAGTGCATCAGCTGAATTGAACAGAAGAGGAACTGTGCAGTGAATGGACATGGCGCACAGAGCATAAAAAGCAGAAGAACAGACAGCGCAATTCATGTGTGCAGGAAGGCAGTGAGGCAGACAGAGAAACGAAATGCAGCAGAACAGTGATGAGTCTGGTAAGCCATTGTTGAACATTATATCACTCTAATAAGTTTCAGTAGCAAAGATTTATATTATTCAGGGTGGTTGGGAGGTTCTAGNTTTCCCTGCATTATTGTGATCATCATTCAATGTTTCTGCAAAGAGTTTAAAAGAAGCATAATTGTTTAAGCATGGTAACAACTGATTCACCCCCCCCCTCTCAGTTTTCCAACAAAGGTTGACCCTGTGGCAGCACGGGAAACTAAGCAAAGAATCAAAATTGCACAGATGAATAGAACCATCAAACAAATGCATAACGAGATAACAAGACTAAGAAGGGGAGATAATTACATTCCAAATCCAATAATTCCAATCCCAGACAAAAGGAGGAACCCTCCCCAAGAAAATAGAGTGAGGTTTGAAAACACGGATAATCCACAAAGACCAAGGGTTACCAGACAACCTACTCCAAATGTAGCTATTCTAGATGATGTCTATGGAGAGAAATTAATTGAGCAAGAGAATTGTTACTCACCTGATGAAAGCTCTGAAACTGTGCAGATGGACGGATGTGACACTTCCATGTATATATTTGAAGAGGGAGAAAATGATCCCAACTCATACGAAAACATCACCCAAATAAGAGGATTTGTAAATAGACCAAAAAATAAAGGCGATGTTGAAAAATAGAACAAAAAAGAAAAAGAAAAAGAAAAAAATGAGAAAGTGACGGATAGAGTTGGAATTAAAAGGAACATGTGACGTCAAAATCCACTCAAATGACATATAATGTTGTAGAGGATTTGAGTAAATTAAGGATAACCCTACCCTTTACGGAAGTGGTGAAGATTCATTGGCAAAGAGAAAACATTTTGAATTTGTTGGTTGATCCATCTGAAAGAGAAGAAGTTGTTGTTACCAGTCCAAAACAAATCCCTAGCTAGTCAATTGCCAAGTTGAGAGGTAAAATCCTCCCCTTTTACATTTCTATTGAAAATCACGATGTTGCACTGCATAATTTTTTAGTTGACACTAGCACGATGAACAATATCATGCCACTGGCAGTCATGGAGGCATTGGGCATGAGTTGCACCAAGTATTACGAAACCGGTGAAAGTATATATGCAATTGATTCTAGAAAAGTACCATCTTATGGAGAAATCAAGGACTTTTATGCTTGGATTATAGTAGCCCCACATATCATTATAGTTTTCAATATTATTGTGGTATACCTTCCTCTGGCATATGGAGTTGTTCTAGGAAGAGATTGGACATCTATGATTGGAGGATATGTAATGAACGATGGAAGTTGTATGATGCTGCCAGGAAAAGAAGGAGAAATGATTAAAGTGCCCTGTGAACCTATAAAACCCTTCTCCTTCAAAAATAAGGGCAATGAATTGATGGAGGATTATATAGATGATGGGATTTGAAACTATGTTATCCTAGACATAGAGAATAACAAAAGTCTGGAGAAATTGCAAGAGACGGAGAATAAAGAATATATGTTTGAAGGGTATTGGAGGATGTCATTTGATGAGCTTGTTCAAGATCTAGGAATGGAGTTGGAATTGTTCTTATGATTCCAAGTAATATTATGCATCCACATTCTATTAAACTAGAGTTTTCATGCATTAATAACGAGGATGAGTATGAATCTTTGACTCATGGGATGATCCTTGCACAGGAAATGAAAATAGAACATCTAATTATAACTGGTGACTTAGAGTTGGTCATCAATCAGGTTACCGAGAGGTATAAAATCAAAGAGGAAAGAATTAAGTTTTGTTTCAAAAGAGTTAATGAATTGATGGAATCTTTCAGTTCCTTCAACATTTCTTTTATTCCAAGAGACAAGAATCACAAGGAAAATTCACTAGCCTTAGCGGCCTCGTTTTCAAACCCAGACAATATCCAAATAAAAATGTCTTTCCAAGTAGAAAGATCTTTTCGACCATCCGTGCTCGATAACATTGAGTACTTGCAAGTGTTTGAGAATGATGAATAGCTGGAAAAAAAATCTGTTAAATGATGATGAAGATGATGAAGACAATCATTTCTCTATTGTCCCCAAATATCATATACAATATCAATCTCTTTTTACGAAATATGATCATGCTAAGAATCTCCTTTAAGAAGTTTCAGTTCAAAAAGTGTAAGAAACGAGAAAAGTCAATATTGGAACTGACAGTTCCTCGAAATATGTCAACTTGGGAGTTGATTGCACCACTGAGGAATCTAATCAATATGTTTCCTTGTCAAAGAATACATCGATGTGTTCTCTTGGACCTATGATGATTTAAAATATTATGATAAAACTATATTCCAACATATCATTCCTTTGAGGGAAGGAGCAAATACAGTGAAGCAAAAAATAAGGATTATGAATCCCAAGTTGAAACCTCTGGTAAAGATTGAATTGGAGAAATTGAAGAAGGCGGGAATAATTTATCCCATCAGACACTCAAACTGGCTTTCAAATCCTGTGATTGTAAGAAAAAAGACCGGGGAAATCTGGATGTGTGTTGACTTCAGAGACCTTAACAAAGAAAGCATAAGGGATAACTTTCCTTTATCTAATATAGAGTTCCTTCTCCATGAAGTTACTAGATCAACCTGCATGTCCATTTTGGATGGGTTTTGTGGATATAACCAGGTCTTGGTGGTTGAAGAATATAGGGAAAATACAGCATTTATTACACCTTGGGAGACATATGCATATTCTAGAATTCCCTTTGGTTTGAAGAACGCTTGAGCTACAATTTAGAGGGGCATGGATCATCCATTCAACAAAATGATAGGAAATTTTATGGCAGGCTATTAAGATGACTTAACGGTGCATTCGAAGAAAAGGGGTGATCATATCCATCATTTGAGAAAGGTATTTGAAAGATGTAGATTATATGGTGTCTCTCTGAATCCAAAGAAATGTTTGTTCGTTGTTATTCAAGGAAACTTGTTGGGCCATATTGTATGCAAGGAATGGATTTACATAAATCTGGAAAGAATTAAAGCAATAAACGAGCTCAACCCCTTGACGTCCAAGTAGGGAGTCCAATCATTTTTCGGCATGATCAATTTTGTTCGAAGATTTTTTCTTGACTATGCAAGTATTGTGAAGCCGATCAATTTGTTGTTGAAAAAGGAGAAGAGGTTCGAATGGATGGCGGATACTCAAGAGGCATTCAATAATATCAAAGGATAAATCACCATCGCTCCTGTCCTCATCAGTCTAGAATTTCAAAGGGACTGCATCATCTATTCATTTACTACAGAGACAGTTGTTGCATCCGTTCTTACTCAGAATAATATCAAACGAGAATAAGTCCCAATAAGTTTCATGAGTGAAACCCTACATGACTATGAGTTGAGGTATTCAAAACTGGAGAAGCAAGCCTTGGCTCTTGTAAAAGCAGTGGCACACTTTCATACATACATATTGAACTCCCATGTTATTGCTTATGTTCCCTCATCACCAGTGAAGATGCTCCTGAATCAACAATTTATAGAAGGAAAATGGGCTAACTGGTTGGAAAAGATACAAGAATATGATATTGAGATTAAACCTTTAAAAGTTATAAAAGGACAAGGTTTATGTAAGATCATCGCGAATGGAGTTTTGGTCGATGGAATGATTTCAATTTCAGTCAAAGAATCATTAGTTGATTCAGAATGGTACGGAGATATTATATTCTACTTAAGGTCCAAGCAATTTCCTATCACCATGAACCCCAAGGAGCAAAGAACATTGAAGATGAAGGTGAATCCATACGTATTGATTGTTGAAATATTGTTCAAGATAAATTATGATGGTATACTACTGAGATGTGTTGATGAAAATCAAGCCCAAGAACTAATAAGAGAATTCCATGAGGGAATATGCGATAGACACTTTTCACCTACTGTAACCGCCCACAAGATAATAAGCGCAGGATTATATTGGCCATCAATTTTCAGAGACTCATATGCCACAATAAGGAAGTGTTTGGCATGACAGTAGTTTTCAGTAAAAATGAAGAGATTTGTGATTCCTTTGCAGCCCATAATTGTAGAACATTTGTTCTCCCAATGGGGACTTGATGTTGTTGGGCCAATTAATCCAAAGTCTAGAAAGGGGCGTATATACATTCTCACGGCTACAGATTACTTCACGAAATGGATAAAAGTAGTGGCATTAAAGAAGGTTGATGATGAACAGCTGATTAAATTCCTCAAGGACAATATTATGTCGAGATTTGGTGTCCCAGATAAATTTATCGCAGACAATGGTTTGATTTTCATCGGGTAGAAGCTTATGGAGTTTTGCGGAGAATATGGAATCATCATGGGTCAATCATTGAATTATTATCTACAAGGTAATGGCCTTGATGAATCCACAAACAAAACACTTGTTCAGTTACTAAAGAAAATCATTGACAAGAACCAAAGGAATTCGAATCTAAAGTTGATGGATGCATTATGGGCAAGTAGAACGACTCTGAAGGATAGCACCGAGACGACTCCATATATATTGGTTTATGGGAAAGAAGCGAAAATGTTGATTATCCTCGAGCTCAATGCATTGATTTATATGGTTAATAACAAAGATATAGAAGACATTTCACCCATCCAGAGGAGAATCAATCATTTGTTGAAGTTGGAAGAAGAATGAATCAAAGACCTGAATCGAACTTCTCAGAGGCAGCAGAGCATAAAAATATATTTTGATTTGAGCACAATTGTAAATAATTTCCAGAAGGGAGAGATGGTGTTACTTTGGAACAAGGCCAAAGAGAAACCGTCTATGCATACAAAGTTTGAAGCACTCTGGATCGGACCATATGTCATCGAGAAGATCTTGGTTTTTAACTCCTATATTCTCTAAGACATGAAGGATAAAATATTAATGTTTCCTTTCAACAGGAAACATTTGAAAGGTTTCTACTCCTAATACTTTCTCCATCTCATTGTACATAATTTTATTTTTCGGTTTGTATATTCTTACTCTGACTCCATAACCCAATAGGCAGAAGCACATGTTCATGAAAGGATATGGATTCTTGATAACCCACAGGGGGTTATCATCCCACAGTTGGAGCCAGTTGTTGAGATCAATTCCCACTTCTGAAATTCCCCTCCCCTTTTCTATTTTCCCAACTTCTTTTGTCCATTTATTTTCACTCTTCTATACTTACCCAAATTCCCCATTTTATTTTTTTCCATTCTATTCTTCCTTTCTAGTTCTTATACTTAGTAGTTTTTCCAAAATGGCAGGTTCGTAGGCTGACAGACTCGAGGATCCTCATCTCCATCCACACTCTCACATCATAATTCTGATTGACCACCACATTATCTTATACTTTGTCGTTTCTACAGTCACGTGTTGGCGGGTTTCAAGCTTTCATATCCCTTGTTCAGTGACATACATTTTGTACCCAAACGATCTGTGATCTACATTTTGACCATTGGACTCCCCGAGCTCCTAAATATCTCATCTCTCCTAAATTGAGTCTGACCGACCACGTTACAACACTTATCCAATTCTCAACCTTCTGCAACAACGGATTCATGGGTTCCCGGGTTGGCAGGTTCACCAAAATCCCAATGCTATTTTCTCTCATTCGTCCCCACCACCTTCGCACTTTTCCAAATATGAATTTAGTATGGTTTAATGCTAATAAATCATCATGAAGGTCCCATAAATATTTTCATTAATGAGAAAAGGGCTCGAGGATATTTCTTATTAAACCACATTAAGGCACGATTTGCGGAAGATTATATTATATCTCTCTAGCGCTCATTTCAAATATTGTCTGGATCAAAAGAACTCTCTCATCAACTTATGGTAGCAGCAACTCGACAACAGTTATGTGGAGATACTTTGAACATTTTTGGATGAGAGGACCATATTTTTCAGTGGTCTATAGAATATTATTATTATTCATCCCCTTCTACTTAGAAGGAAGTAATGTGGACGTCCGGAATTGCTCGTGTAGGTTGTGTTCCTGAAGTTTTTGACTGCAAGGAACCGGTTGCCTAGTGCATTGAGAAGTATATACCAAATTAGTATATGATTCAAATCCAAGACCATTCTCTCATCTCTCTTTCACCTCAATTGTTCTGTAAAATGATGAAACTCCCAAAGCCAACACTCACCTTCAAAGACGAAGATTGCAAGGATTGCTTGAAAAAACATGACAACGGCATGGATCTCTTACCTGAATTCTTGGAGAATCTCATGGCCATCCTTGAAGATATTACCAGATTGTAGGTCAACTTGTTCAATAACCCCTTTCGGGAAATTACCTAGTTATTTACCAGAGTTACGGGCCAAGAAAATATGGCCATCATTTCCCGCATGATTCTTTATATATTTTATTTTATTGTTAAGGAGTAGGCCATTTTCGATTGGGGAAAGTTGATTTCCATTGAAATATCTTCCCAATTGTATCAGTATAAAAAGGATAAGAAATTATATATGGCTTCTTATTTGGTTTTTGCGATAGCACATTGCTTTCAATTTCCTAAATTGTTTATATGCAAGAAGGTGAATTGTGAATTTGACCATGTGACCTTTTGGTACCAAGAGTTTTGGAGGCACAAAGCTTCCCTGCATTTTTATGAAATTTTCAATGACTTTGTCTCGGTTCTTAAAGGATTTTTGTTTGGAAAAGATACCCCAAGAATATCCGCTCATGATATTAAATTCCTAGATAAAAAGGGGACTTTGGAGAAAATGGAAAATTTTAATGTTATCAGGATTTTTGGTTCTAAGGAAAATCCCTCCTTTCTTCCATGACATATATCTGACAGAATGTTTGTTATAGAAGTTACAAGACAATATAACTTATGGCTGCACTTTTTTCATGAAAACCATAAAAATCAATTCATACCTTTGTTTTGGAAAATTGGGGATTTTGTATTCAGAGGTATGAACAAAATTGATGAATTTTCAAACCACTTCCACAATTTGAATCTCAAGTATGCTAAAAATATTATATGGTTTGCACCTAATGGAATATTTGTGGAACATATGTTAAAAATGGGTTTTATCAATTCATTTATCCACATTGTTCTAGGAGAAGAAGAAGATAACAACCTGGGCAATTCTACCCACAATGTTGGCGACTTAGAGATGGTACTCAGTACCAATGAATTTTAAAAATGAAGAGGAAAGGGTCCCAACGAGAAGAGTGACCAGAACCCAACTATTAATCCTAAGACTACAACACCTTGAAGCAGTGCTCCAGTGGCCCATCCATATAAAAAATTAATCAACAGTAGTTCAGGCAGAGGAGGAGACAAGAACCCCCCTTCAGGAAAAAATGAAAGCTCACATAAACTTCCTCTGAGCAAGAATATTGTATAAGAGGAAGAAGATAATCGCGTCGAAAGTGAAATCAATAGATTCTCCCTCGAAGATATGGAGCTCAAGGATGACATTGAGAAAAAAAATCCTAACATTAATCAACCATGAGGTGCATCCTACCAGAATGAATCATTGGAAATTGTTAAGAATGAGATATTTGATGAAGAAGAAGAATTTATATTTCATAGCATTGTCTTTGACAACAAATCTAAGAAATTAATTATTGAGAAGAGTGATGTGAAGAATAAAAAGGGGAAATCTCGTTTATAGGTTAACCTAAGAAATATGCAGCCTTCCTAAATTTCCAGAATCCATAAAGCAATTGTCGATGCATTGGACGACTCCATTGGTGATCTCAAAGTGGAAAATATAAAGTTAAAGGAAAGGATTAAGGAACTAGAAGAGACTTTGATGCCTCTTCCACTCCTTTCCATCCCTTTGGAAATTGTCAGACCCAACATGCCCACAGCCAAATTAAGAGAATTCTCAAGCTTGCTCACATCATCCAGGAGCTATGTGGATAACAATATCAAGAAAAGAACAACACTAATTACAGAATCTTGGGAAATTTCAAAGAACATGGTTTCTTTTGGATCGAGGGCGCATGCCTTCCATGAGTATCTACAGGCCAACCTAAAAAATTAAGAAGGTTTCTACCTTGATGTCGTTGTACCCTTTGGTATTAAATTTTCCAATATTTCAAAACTAAATAGAAGAGCGGAGGACCTTCCCTCTCCAAGTCGGATCAAGTAGCTGAATTCTTGTTGGAAAGAAAAAATAAAGAACTTGAACAACATCATTCAGGCGTGCAGCCAAGCCATAACAAGGAGATAAGAGCTATTCAAAAGGCTCTTTGAGGTGGACCTAGACGGAAGCACTAACAAATTCCAAGATCCCAAATTGATCCTCAACTCGTTATTCCTAACAAAACAACAGTTCGATGAGCAAGTTGAGATTTTTAAAGGATTGTCAACTGAAAAAATCTAATGTATAATTGAATATGATGAGAATGCCATAGATAATTGGCTAGTGGATTACTCCATAAAAAATCAGGATATTGAAGAAGCATTACATGGCATTTCCCTTGATCTTCGAGACTTGGAGGGTGAGTTGTTCAGCATTAAAATCTGACATGAAATCAATGTGGCACCTATGAAAAGTTACATCGAAGAATGGCTCAAGGAGACTATCGATAAATTGACAAATGAAGGGCAAGAATCAGTTGAGATGGTTCTTTTAACCGTTGATGAAAACGATAAAAGGACATCAGCGAAAAAATGAACATGACGAGATACCATCATAGTAAGTTTATGATGATCACTTCCTTCTTTTCTTTATCAAGTCCTTCATCCATTTATTCCACCTCTTTCTCTAGAAAGGTTTAACTGAAGACTAATAAATCCTTTTTTCTTCTAACCAGGTCTTGTTGACCCTTCTACCACCCATCATATTCCTTCTAAAAGATTATTTCTTGTATTTATTTTCTTTATGGTCCACGGGAGCTCCAATCCCAGTCTTTAAGACAAACGCATTTACAATTTCAAGTATATGTAACAGACTATATATTTTTGGAAATTTCAAGAGAACTACTTTGGGAACAATCTTGATCAAGCTTTGTAACCTTGTTTTCATAATATAAAGTATTTGAGGTTGATCTATAATTATATTTATTTGAGTTTCCCATGTTTCCACTCTATTAAATTTCTCTTATGCATGCGGATCATCTTCTTTTCTTTTTTTTTTATGTGATCACAAATCTTTATCCTAAACTATGATGGATGTGAGTAAATTTTGCCTATTTGCTTTAAATGTGTGAAATGTGTAATTCTTGGTCCTTTCTCGGGAACTTTCTTTAAAAAGAAAATGAAAACATTTTCCTTTTATTTTCTTTTAATATTTATGTTTCTTTGAATTACTACAACGGACTTCTTTCAAGTCCCACATTTTGAATATTTGAAAATATCGAGAAAATCTAAAGAGGAGTACCATCTCTATAAAAATGCACGGGAATTTACATCCTCATGAGGTTTTTGTTTCGGTCCTAATGGATTCAAGCATCAACATAAGGTTATTGGGAGAGACACACCACGGATGAATCTATGCCATTTGGGAGAGAACCCACCTGGGCAACCTTTATGGATTCCCTCTAAAAGGATTTCTACTATGTTGGAAGCTATGATGACCAGTATATGAGATGGATGACTCTACAGCAGGAGAGAATCCAAATAGTGCTAGTGTATATACCAACATCTTCAATACCATGTGCTCAAATATGGGTTTTCAATATTTTGAGAGACACCTGGTTCTAAAGTACCATAGTGGCTTAAACATGTGCATCCAAACAGAGATGGATTTCTTAGACATCTCCTCACTAGGAGCCAATTATCATTATGTTTTCAAAATCGAGCAGAACTTCAAGTAGATGAATAAGCAAGATTTAATGTTTGAAAATATGCCACAACCCAAGCATGGTAAAGGTGGTACTAACTCGTAGAACAAAAGAAAAAAACAAGGAGAACCAATCTCAAGAAAACCAATCCAAGTTGCAGGAAAATAAGGGTGATGGGAAGTCAAAGAAGGACACAGGAAAGTGGTGTGAGTTCCACAAAATCCCTTGGCACAATACCGATGAATGTCACTCGAAACAGTCATTGTTCATTGAGCTCAAAGAAAAATAATTTGACCCTTTATTGGACTCTTGTTTGCAGCATAATAAAGGGAAATGGATCATTGATGCAGAACCCACTACTACCATCATGACCAAAAAATTCGAACCAGAAGAACCATAGGATCCTGAGGAGGGGGAGTGTCTCTTCCACTCATAGATGTAGGTGAATGGTACCCCACTGCATTTCATTGTTGACAGTGGGAGTCAAAAGAACTTGATATTAGTCAAGGTATTTGAAATAATGAAGCTATCGATAATGCCACATCCCCAACCATACACCATCGGATGGTTGAGCCAAGGACATGACATTCACGTAAGCTAGCAATGTTGCATGTCCTATGACATCAATCCCTTCAAAGATGAGGTATTGTGTGATATTTCCCCACTTGAAGTTTCTGATGTCCTTTTTAGGACAACAGTATATGTGGAAACATCATCTTTTTTACTAAGTCTTGGCCTTATAGTATCATTTTTACCTTGGGGGGTCAACTCTACAAGCTACCATAGGTAATTCCAACTACTACCATTTCATTGATCTCAGTAAAACAGTGCCGCAAATTAATCTCTCATACAACAATTTTTTTCCTCTTCATGATTCAATTAGAAGGTGAACAGAAGGTCACTGCAACCACCACAACCTCAACTCAAGACATTTTTACACAATAGAAGTAGGTCGACAAGATTGTAAAGGAGCACAAAGATATTTTTTCTTCACCTATGGAGTTGCCTCTACACTACCAAGTAAATAGATCCATTGACTTGGTACCTAGTGCTCCCTTACCCAATGGTCCAATCTACAAATGTTCCATTCTAGAGAATGAGGAAATAAAGCTTCAAATTCATGA
>JZKD02S2161531.1:31300-43125 GCA_000966675.3 Picea glauca
ATATATATATATAAAACTTAAGTTGCAACACCCTTTAAAAACATTTCTACTATATTTATATCTATCTAGTGCATTGTACTTGCTACTATATTTATATGGGTTTTGTGTATTGTACTTTCTACTATATTTTTATGGCCTTAGTGCATTGTATTTACTACTATATTTATATGGATCAAGTGTATTGTATTTTCTACCATATAATATATAATTAAATGGGCCTAATGCATTGTATTTGTTTAAGAATAATATGATGATTTAGTATTTTTAAATTTATGACAACATTAAGAGGAGAGAGGAAATCCATTCATAATTGAAGCACTATATTTTGGAGTTTATGGAAATGAAGATATGAAAGACTATATTTTGAAGTTTATGGCAATGGAGATATGCCAAGAGGAGATTCTAAGAAATCTCATAGTTGAAGGACTATTTTAGAAATGAAGGATTAAAAATAATAGAACTTTATAAATGAAACATCTAATAAAATTATGTTAAACAAAGAGTATTAATATGTAACAAAATCTTCAAATCTATTTGAGAATTATTTTATAAATGAAAGATTCAAAATGATAAAATTTTTAAGGAAAAAGATTAAAAATAATTGAATTTTATAAATAAAAGGCTTAATATAATTAAGTTATTTTGCTCTGAAGAGAATATTAATATGTAATAAAAAATATATAAAAGAGTATTATGAAGAAAGTATTAATATGTAATAAAATGTTTATGAAGAGAGTATTAATATGTATTAAAATCTCTTTGTAGAGAAGGGAGTAAAGATTCAAATTTTCTCAATGAAAGAAATTTTAATTTAAAAAATAAAGTAAAGATTAATATTAATTAAGGAGATTTAATTTTAGAAATTTAGCAAGGATTAAAATTTCCAAATGAAAGCAGCTTTTATTTTTCTTTCCTTTAGAAATGAAAAAAAAATGCATACAACCATAATTATGCCAAAGGAACTTAATTCCGTAATAAAATTCCTCCTTCGTAGGAGAAAGACATGATTACCTATTTTCACATAAAGATTGTATGTTGTATTGATGAAAGCACATTATTTTCCCTATGAATGCTTCTGATCAGGGTAGCTGTTTCTCAAAAACACACTATCATGCTACAAGGCATATAGACTATCGAGTAAGGACCCTAGGTTACAACACTTATATCTGCCTAGTGCACTATACCAGGAACAATTTCATCGTTTAGCAATATTTTCTTAACCTATTATTTGATATTTGTGGACAATTTGAAGGTTCTTGCTCAATGGTTTTCCATTCTATTAATTAGGTTTAGGAGTTCTAGGGTAAACCTGGTTTCATATCATCTGTTACACTTATTCCTTCATGCCTTTATCAGGACTGACTCTATATTCGATATGGGTCGCTTGGTGTTTTGAGCTTATGGCATGGCAGTGGAGTCATGCTGGAACGAGGGCAGGGTATTAATGTGCAACGATATCCCTTCATAGGTGGACTGACTCTATATTCAGCTCAGATATAGGTCGCTCAGTGTTTTTGAGCTTATGGCAGTGGAGTTATGACTCTATATTCAACTCAGATATAGGTCGCTCAGTGTTTTTGAGCTTAGGGCAGTGGAGTTATGTTAGAAGGAGGATAGTATTAATGTGCAACGAAATCCCTTTATAATTGAGGGACTAAAGAAGAGAGTTATTTAAAGGAAAGACAAAAATTGGACTGATAAGCTTTATTTTTTAACATGGTAAAAACAATCTTTGATGTGCATGCAACCATAATTCGGCTAGACGAAGTTAATTCTATAAATTCAAAAAATTATTTCGTGAACCAATCCATCTGATCCTTCTGAATACCTAGCAAGTGTAGAAACTAATGGGAAAAGGGCAAAGATTTAAACAGCAGCTCAAAAATAATCTGATGGAGAAGTATTTATGCTCACCTTTTACTTGCATCGACGCCCAGTTTCTTGTATCCAGGCTGATCCGAACCACGAGCTGGCTTCTGATACTTCTCGCTTATCATCCATCTTCTTTCCTCCACGAACGAAGAAAATTGGGATTGTATATAACATGCACAAGGTAGAGAGCAGGGCCTGGGCACTGTTTTCTTCCATGTACACTCGGCCTCTGTATCATTATCCTGCGCGGACAAGAAAACCCTAACCTACTTTCTGCGCGCAAAATTTGTGCATAATATCACACGGTCTGGCCTTCGCCTTTTCTCAGTGATGAGGTCATCTACAGCGCTCGTTACATGAATACAGAGAGTAACGTGAAGTCGACGTTGAATCAGAATTAGAAAAGGGGATTCAAACCCACCTACAAATCAAATGATATAATATAGATATGCATGTGCACGTTGCGTTGAATATTAGTTCGATGAAGAAATTTAGGTATTTGTATGCAACGGTCGTTCTCTTCATCGGGGTAGTTGGTCTGTATTCCTTTTTATATAAAAATCAACTCTGGGAAATACGAAGTGAGTAGGACTATACTAGTAGATAAACTTCGCTACAGGTTGCGTTTTAACTATGGTAATTAAAATTGTCGGCATTGGCACCGGTCATTCATAGGCCGCGGCTGACCACCAGGCAGAACTGGTCGCTGGAACTACCACCCATTCTACAAATGACCAGGTTGGAGTTACCTTTCTATTAAATTACTCACTGCACTGCATTCAATTGCAGTATGCAGAAAGCCAAAGCTGGCAGTTGCTGCTAGTAATAACTATGGACATTGAAGCAGTTCGCTGTCAAAACTTTTCTACCCCAAGAAAAAACCCACCAAAAGTCCACCAAATGTCTTCAAGTCCACCCTAACTGTATACTGATAGGGTCACTCCACTAATATGATATGACTCTCAAACTGCCTGATTAACATATAGCTGCATAGTATTGAATTTTTAGTTTTTCCATGCAATTTGATTGGTCAGTCTGGTTTCTATATTAGTTGAGAATTTGACTTCTGCAGTTGTTTGTTTCAGCTTTTTTTTTGGTGTTTGGTTAAATGTTTTATTTTTGGGGTGTTTTTAGTTAGAATATGAAAATATAAATTTGGATAAAATGGTTATTTTCTGTTATTTAAATTGCATTTTTGAATGCACAAATAATTCAGCATACTGAAAAACTCTATAACACTTAAATTACAAACTTAGTCACTCAAATATATGCAGATCCAACCATTCATCACCTCATTTAAACCAAAATCAAACTAAAAAAATTGTAAAAAAAACCAAAAACAAAATGTTTAAAACCTTTTAGGTTAGCCGACTTTGTAATCTCTCAATCCCCAAAATTAGCGATATCGTTTTCATCGTAATCGAAGAAATATATTAATTGTACAGTATTCATTTCATATTAATTTACGATTAGTTTCGCTACTTACCAGTTAAAAAAAAATATTCATTTCATACAGTGGATGAGTGAGACAGATTCGTCTCTCTATGTTATCACGTGAATGACGACAAATAAGTACACAGGGTAGGAAAAGGGTCCAGAGGCGTACAATAAATGGATTGCAAAGCTCCTCCCTACATTTCTTCAGATATTCTGGAAGATTCTTTTCTATTGCTACATGCTAATCATGGGGATGATAGGATGAGGATAGGAAAAGGGTCAGCGGCGTACACATAAATGGATTGTAAACCTCCTCCCTACATTTTCACAGATATATTCCGGATGCTCTTTTCTATTGCTACATGCTAATGATGGCATAATCATATGTTAAGTAGCTATTTTCTCTCTTTACACTATGTTTACAAGGCAACTTTATTTATAACTTGGTGTAGTGAATCTTGCCCTTCTACCTTCCCTAACTATTCATCTACCTAAACCTAAAGTGACTCTTCACCTTTTTCTAGATTTTCAACCATGTTTCATTTTAGGATATCTATCTTATTCTACTTTGTCATTATTTGATTGAATGGTAGTGTTCAAATCTTCACCTTTCGTAAGATTTTCAACCCTCCCTCTAGGATATCTATCTTATTCTACTTTGTCATTATTTGATTGAATGGTAGTGTTCAAATCTTCACCTCCCCTAATATTTTCAACCTTTACTTTGTCATTATTAATGCTCACTTATAAAAGAATAATTTTTATTCTTGACAAAGAAGTCACAACTTGCTATGGGCTTAACATTACAATTAATTTGGTTATTTAATTATTTATTTAATTATTCATTTGAGTAGTAATATTCAACTCTTTTAGATGCTTACTGAATAATTTTTCATAAATTTATTTTTAAGGAAGAAATCATAATATGTCATAGGTTTAACATTGACAAATTTTATAATTAAGTTAATTATTTTTTTACACATTTGAGAGGTTACATTTTTAAAGAAAGATTGATCTTTCATTGGCTTTATATGTCTCTTGCCCATCCTCCTCAATATTCATATTCATGGAGTGGGGTGCCTTTTTGTCTTGTCATTAAATTTATCCTCTTGGATTCCTTCAGTGTCTTTATTCAAACTAATCTCTTCACTTCATGGGTCGAAGACCACATGCTCCACTCATTCAAAAACTTAATTGATGCATCCTTTGCAGGTCAAACCCATGAGGGCTCCTTGAAAAATCAAAATGACATATTTTGTTTTATCCTATTGAACCAATGAGACTCTTTGAAATATATGAAGGAAACATTTTTTGAATTTCCCCAATGAACCATTGGGGCTTTTCAAAATATCAAAAGGAAGTTCATCTTTTGATTTTCCTCGATGAATCATAAGGGATTTTCAAAAGATCATCTTTTGATTTTCCATGATGAACCATTAGGGCTCTTCAAAAGATCAAAGGAAACATCTTTTGAAGATTCTAATGATGAATTAATGGGGCTCTTTGAAATATCATCTTTGAATTTTCCCCGATGAACCATCAAGGATCTTCAAAATATTTAAGAAAACATATTTTAGTTTTCCCCGATGAATCATCAGGGCTCTTCAAAATATTATCTTTAGATTTTCCCTGATGAACAATTAGGGCTCTTCGAAAGATCAAAGGAATTTTGTTTCAATTTTCCTTGATGAACCATCAAGACCTTTTGAAGGATCATCTTTTGATTTTCCTTGATGAATCATTGTGGCTCTTTGAAAGATCAATGGTGACATATTTCATTCTTCACTAATGAACCATTAAGGTGCTTTAAAATATCACTTTTTGATTTTCTCTTTGAAAGATCAAGTTGAAGTTGAAAAACACATCCTAACTTTAAGAGACAAAACAAGGCAAATGGCCTCCTTTGAAGACAATTCTTTGAATACAAATGAAAAGGGGATTGGGGGCCATTTGGAGGGTACTTCAAATTGAATTTAGGCCAATTGGTCGTTTCCATGAAGTTATTACTTTGGATGCATATTAAATGCTCAATACCAAGCCAAGGCATAACATAATTTTGAATGGAAATGAAATTCTAAGGTTGTTCGAATTGCAGAGGAATATAGACTACAAATTCAAAAAATATGCATACTTATAACTTTGAATACAGAATGCAATTCAAAACCAAAAAACTCTAATGCATTCTTTGAATTTACTAAGAAAACAAGTAAACTAGGAAACAACTATGCATGCAACATCATTTATCCACAAAGTCCATTTCCAAATTCATACATAAGCAATTACCAACTTAATAACCCAAATTATAGACAAGAATTCATACACAAATATAAATCCTTATCTTTCGAATAAGTTGGTCCTAGTAAATTGGTTACTAGTGAGTAATATTCTGCCCAACTATGAGCAATCCTTTGTGGAAGTTGTAGATTCTAACCTTGTACAATATCTATTGCAAACAGATATTCACAAAAAAGAACAGAAAATATACAATGGCAAATACAAACATTACACAGAGATTTTTCCCTTGGAAACCCAAACCGGGAAAACCAACATATTCTATATTCATTCATGTGTAATACATTGTTTACAATACAATATACATATAGGAGCCAGCGGCATCCAAAACCCTAACCCAATGACCTAGATTAGTCCAAAACCCTAATTCCTTAACCGAAAATAGAAAACCATCGGCAAAAACTATGTGTCGAAAAAACACCTAAATACGTGACATGTTTCCCGAGACAGGTGATACGTTTCATGAGGTAGAATGTAACACATACCCAATAGAATTCACCCCCAACTTAGGCTATGAGGCCACTAGGGTGAAGAAAACCAACGATGGACACTCATGTCACTCACCCAACAAATGAATCCCTCCCTTTTGAATTCTCTAACTATTCATCTACCTAGAGTGATTCTCTCCCTTCCTTGAGATTTTTCAACCTTAACTCACTTTAGGACCTGTATCTTATTACACTTTGTCATTATTTGATTGAATAGTACTATATAGATTCTTTACATGCTCACTAATAAGAGAATATTTTTTAGTAAATGTATCCCTTCCTAGGAAGAAATCATAATCTTCCATGGGTTTAACATTGGTAAAGTTTTCAATTAAATCATGTTTTATTTTTACTCATTTGAGTAGTCACATTTTAAAGGAAAGATTGATCTTTTATCAAATCTATATGTCATGTACCTATACCCCTCAATATTTATATGGATGGAGTGGGGTACCTTGTTTTCTTTTCATCAAATTTACCCTCTTAGAGTTCCTCATTTAATTTATTTGAACTAATCCCTTCACTTCATGGGTTGGAGGCCACATGTTGCACTCATTAAAAAACACATCAGACTCACCTAGATCCATTAGGCCTCATGAAAAAATTGGGGATTTTCAACATATATAAAGGAAACATCTTTTGATTTTCCGCAATGAATCATTAGGGATATTTGAAAGATCATCTTTTAATTTTCCATGATGAACCATTGGGATATTTTAAATATCAAATGAAACATCTATTGAAGAGCCTCTATGATGAACTGTTGGGGCTCTTCGAAAGATCATATTTGAATTCCCCCCCATGAACCATCTGTTAGGGACCTAACATCCCTAACCCCTCACGTAGGTAGAATAATATAATTCCATGTAATAAAGGCCAATATTAATAAGGCCTAGCAATAAGGAAGAATAAGTCAAATGTAAGAAGACCTAATAGAAGCTTCCACTTCTAGAAGGATCTTCCTCTAGATTGTTCTTTTGGATAGATACAGTATAAATAGGAGTATAGGGTATGAGAAGTCTTGTCTTAGATATTATTGTAATAGAGCTATGCTCTACTGGAGGTTGCCCCCTCGAAGAGGCAAGTGAACATTGCTATCATTAATTAAGGTGCTCTTTCTGGTGTTATTATGGTATTATTATGGTATTTTTCTGGTTATATCATTGTTGCTCTACCATTTATATGCTAAAATAATTTTGTTATGCATGCTATTTTATATTTGGAATACTACAAGTGGTATCAGAGCACCTTCCTCAACATAAAATTGTGGGTTTTTTTTTTTCCAGGGTAGAGACATATTGCGACGTATTAAATCTATAGAGATATGTCATTCAACGCATAAATCCACGGTCAGGGAAACATACACACAAGAAATACAAGTGGTTTTTAAGCACACATATGTTGGCTACCCTTGTAACCCGTGTTGGTACCCCTTAGAGTGGTAGAAAATCATATAACACCTATATATAGATTCACCTAGATATCCTAAAGACCTCCATAGATAAACTGATCGGTTTCTCGACTGATATAGTGCATCTGAGAACAACACTCAATAAGATACTCTCTAGTACCTGGGTAGTCGGGTAGTATGGCTAAGGGCACGATCTAGCCTCCTTAGTTGGTGCCCTAAGATATTGGGGCGAGTACTATTGTTGGACCCCGCACGTATATTAGAGAGCTATAGCACAGGGAAAACCATTTTCTATAGAAACCCTGAATATCCTACCCCTAGTGGAAGAAACAAAAACATAACTGACAATATCTATTGTCATGCAACTATGCCTTTTGCATTCTAGTTGAGAAATTACTATATATTTCTTCATGTTAAACATTTGGGAATTTCATCACTGTAGTATTATTTAGGCCGGAGGATAGACCCACAAGAGTTAAAAAAGGTATAGTGGTACCGTCGACAAACTTATTTGGGACCTATCCCATTGGGTTCCTCTCTTCGCTTTGATTCCAGTGATACCTATTATTTTTAACACAATTTGTCTTTGGAACTGACCCTTCTCTGACACCCTTATTTGGCCCCTTTTCCATTGGATCCCCCTTTTCACCCTAATCACAATGATACCTATCATTTGACACCCTTCTTCTCAGTGGTCCCACCCACACCTCCAAACCCATTTTATTTCCCCTATACCATTTTCTCTCCCATTTTTCCAAATGGCCACTACACGATCCCAAGAACTCAATACCTTGATTGCTAACACCCACCAGCAC
Source organism: Picea glauca (assembly GCA_000966675.3). Classification (NCBI taxonomy): domain Eukaryota; kingdom Viridiplantae; phylum Streptophyta; class Pinopsida; order Pinales; family Pinaceae; genus Picea; species Picea glauca. The sequence goes on from JZKD02S2161531.1 coordinate 39,616, forward strand.
AAGGAAGACATCAAGAATATCAATGAAGGCTTGAGCTCAATCAATTTGTCTATTTAGGTCCTTCAAGACCAATGTTCCTATATCAAATACTTCAAATACGTGAAAGCCACCTTTGAACACTTCATGGGTCATTCCTAGAACCCTTCCTCTTATGAAAACCCATCTTATTAGGATGACCATGACTCTTCCCATTACCAAGGTCCTCATACAACCCACTTTTCTCGAGACCTCCACCCTCCCAGAATTAAGGTGAACAAATTTGATGGATCCGATCTGTTAGCAACATTACCTGTCTTCGACATCGGGATGTCCAGGTCTGCAGGTTGCACGAGGGGCGCCCAAGCGCAACAAACAGAAGAAGTCCTTTTCGGACTTAAAATCAAGCAAGTGGGCAAAGTTATAGTGTCAGCGGTCTAGATTCATCCACATGAGCGTATCAACGGTTGGCGGGAAATCACGAATAGAAAAGTTGCACTGAAGATAACGCAATAGATGGCGTCCACATTGTGTGCAGGAAAAGATAACAGTCGTCCATCCAGAGGATGCGTGGCACAAGATCTACTCGCGTCGGCGTTTCGACAATCGGGGGTTCAAAGGGTGAAGGTTCCATGTTGTCCTATCTCTCGAAACCATGAACCCCGAAAGAACCGAAGGTGCTCAAAGCCGGACCCACAGTATGACGAAGCAATCTTGACCTTCCGCCCGCGGTGTCACATACCCACTATAACGTAGTCAAATTTTTTTATTTTTTATTTTTTGGTTTTTCCCCAAGGGACAGAATCCCCGATTACCGATGAGCTCCTTTTCACCTTGGCCCTACCGGCTATGCTGCTGGTCTACGTGACCATCACCCCGTGACCACAACCTTACCCCTTTGTCAGGGTTTTGGGGTTTGCGATACCCAAATGCATACGGGATTCCCGACTCCTCAAATCCCGATTCTCCGATGGCTCTCGGTTTTTAACCTGCCACCTGGCCTCCACCGACTCATGTGTGGCCCCGTGCTATATTCTTTCCTGTCAGAGTATCGCGTTTCGCGATTCCAACATGTAAGAGTTTCACGCCTTTGAAAACTTCGATTCTCCGACTCCTCGGGATCTCCTGACACGCGTCCCAAATAATGGGCGGTTCTGATCTCGTCAGAATATCGCGCTTCGCAACTTCGCAGCTTCTATTACCAATATCAAGGGATTCAACCTACGAAACCACGATACACGATCCTACGTGTAGATCCGACGGTTCTCTTGCGACCTACATCCAACAGCTACCCTTCTTTCTCACTCCTCGCGTCTCGTGACTTGGAGCACCAAATGCTTGGATCTTTACCCTGCGAACCCACGAGTTCACGAGATCCCTAGATCTCTGCCACCTGTTCTCCTCGGATGGACGACGTTGATCCTCTCGTGGCTTCGCCATTCGCAACTTGGAGCATCCAACTTTTGGACTCCTACCCTGCGAACCTCCAAGCTCACGAGATCCCTGGATCTCTGCCACCTGTCCTCCTCGGATGGATGGCTCTGATCCTCTCGTGGCTTCGCCATTCGCGAATAGGAGCATCCAACTCTTGGACTCCTACCCCACGAACCTCCGATCTCAAGAGATCCCTCGTCTATCTCCCTATATATCTAACGGTTGTCGGGTTTCCTAACTAAGATCTGACGGTTCAGATCAATCCCGTTGTTGCGCCCTTTCCTACTGCTCTTTGGACGTGGAAAAACCAACGGTCCAGATGCTCTCATGGAGCCTGGGGATCTACGATTCAAATTTCCTCTCTATTCACAAAGATAGAGGAAAAAGGGTTAAGGAAATTAACGCCCTCGTTCATTCCTTCGATTTAATGATCGTGAATGACTGTAGGTTCTCCGACAGGATCTCATCAGTTGATCAATACTTATCCCTACACTACTACTTCGATATTTTTAAGAGGGTCATTTCTCTTCATACAGGGTTGCTAAGACTTGCACATTCAAGTCCTTTTTCCCGGTTCTTAGTAAGCCTTTCTAAGAAGGGAATCTTTGTGAAGAGATCTAATCCAGGGCATTCCTGGAAACAAACAAAGGGAAACAAACTCCCGAGGATGGACTGGAAGTCTGACTTGGTTCAACTCATGCATAATCAAATCCATTTATCGACATAAATCGTGCATGGTTTCTTCTATTATAAGCATATATCTATTCATTATTATCAAATGCTGCATTGACAATCTAACACTGAAATCATTCACAATTTCACAGTTCTATGAGAATATATATACATATACCAGTCGATGAATTTCAAGATACAATATATATAAAACACTTATCATAATTAACACTAGAAGTGGGTGCGACTACTGAGAGGGGTGCTCGTTTCCACCCAACCGTAGGCATAGCGACTCCCAACGGATTTACCACTAGCCACCCCCGAGCTGAGACCACGATGCTCTGAGACTGTGTCTCTCTGTTTGCCAGTGACCAAAAGCGAAGGTGGCAATCCTTCCTATCTGCTATCACTCACTCTGCGTAATCCAGAGTTCCCCTCGCGTCTGCCCTTTCAATCGTCTCTGCCATATGCGTTATCCTCTCGCGAGGTTGCGTGTGGCACGATTACCCTCGCACAGATCAGGCCTAACGGATCTATGGATGGGCGGTTCACCATCCCATCCCTCATCAAGCCATCTGCCTACCAGCCTGCGAGTCATTGAATTTCAGGGCCAGCGAGACACTTTTGGTTCTCCGGGCCAGTGGAGTCCAAATACGGTATTTAATTCTCGGTGGAAGTTAACGCCACCTTTTTCAAGTGCCTTCCACCGCCATCGTGGTCTCTTTTTCTGTACATCCCCTCATTAGCCGTCCTGCAATAAATTCATAATGTTATTCACATTCATTGACCTCTTCCTCAAGGTCCATTTACATCACATAATCATATTTATGAGTTTGCCATAGTTCTTGGCCAGTTCAGATATATATATATTTACAAGTTGGGGGAAAAAGGGTGTTACAATTCCCTCCCCCTTAAAAGGAACATCGTCCTCGATGTTCTTATCTACTAACATGAATTTCATTTACAGAAGTAAACAAAATCAGATATGCCTGTCTCATGGCATCTTCCATCTCCCATGTAGCCTCATCTGGGCCAAAATGTTTCCACTGCACCTTGACCTGTGCAATGGTTTTGTTCCGGAGTGGGGTTTCCTTTCTGTCCAATATGCATTGGGGTTCTGGTAGAAATTCCCCCTCCGGTTCCACCTAGATCACAGACCAGTCAATTATATGATTAGCATCATGTACATATTTCTTCAGTAATGAAACATGGAAAACATTATGTGATTTTACTGTGGGAGGAAGTGTTAGCCGATAGGCTACAGGTCCCACTCTATCTAGAACCTCAAAGGGTCCACAATACCAGGGTGCCAATTTGGTACAAGCTCTCATTTTCAGGGAACTCCTTCTGGGCTTAATTCTGAGATATACATGGTCTCCTATTTTGAACTCTCTTGGAATTCTCTTTTGATCAGCGTAACTTTTCTGT
>JZKD02S2161553.1:32465-43123 GCA_000966675.3 Picea glauca
AGTGGAAGCGTGGAAACGTTTCATGTCATAATATGCCCATATGTAGTAGTGCATGTTTCCAAACCACTCCCCAAATCTCAATGATGTTGAATGAACAATCCCTATCGCCAACATCACTACACACTTCAACACTTTACACGTTCTAGTGTAGCTTTCAAGATTATGATGAAGATACTTCACAACTCGCTCACTCAAAATTATGGGTATCCCCAATGTCAACCAAGGATTACATCCTCGATTCACTAATTGTTGTGTCCACAAAGAAGAGTCCTTCAAATTCTTCACTTTGCGAAAATTATCCTTGACCTCTTATCTTGAACACTTGCATGCATTCCACAAATGTCTCCATGACTTTGTTCATATCTTTCATTAGTTTCTGCACTTGAACTGTCTCTAACAAGGATTTTGACTCCTCCACTATTGTTCTGAGTCGAGCCTCCTCCTCAACCAATAGAACCAACTTCACTTACATTGGATAGTTCCTCATAAAATGATTTTACGAACAAAGGTAACACTGAATTAGCCTACCTTTCCTTAGAATTGGTTTAGGATGATCTTGTGTTGTGGTTTTCCCTCCATGTTGGATGTTCTCCTTCCTGAGTGCTTCCAACACAGTTGACAACAAAGTATTAGTCCTCCTCATCAATGCCTTCACACTATTGATCTCAACTCTATCTGTGCATTGATTTCATCCATCCTCTCAAATTCCTCTCGGAGTTTATTCCTTCAACCTATTTATCTCAAACTTTATCTGTGTCTGGGTAAAATCATGAAGAGAGGTAACACTTTTGCTTGTTTTATGAGAAACAAATTACATTTTCACAGGTTCTTCAACTTCCGGTAAACAAAAGTAATTTTTTATTTAGAATTTCACTTTACAGTAAAAACAAAGATTCTGGATAATTTTGTTAGCTTTATACTCACTATTTTTCATTTTTTTTTATTGAGATTTGATATGTCAATTTGGCAATTGTTTGACATCGTGTTCCTTAAAAATGAAGGGAAAGATAATGAGTTATGTTTTCCCCCCACGATGTATCCATTATTAAAATTTTGTTTTTGACAAACGAAATACACTACAACAATATAAAAAGACTCTATTTTGTGATGACTACATATATGAATCAAACGAATGAATATTATAATTTCTAGAATTTTTTGAAGTTGACCAATCTGAAAACATTAGAGGATTTAAACACATGTTTCCCCCAGCATGTATCTATCTTAATTTTTACTTAAAAGTAAAATCTAAAAATACCCTTTTGAAGAGAACACTTTAAGGATTATGAATATAAATTTTCCATAATTTTCCACTGTGTATTTTTCGAGATATGGATTTTTCATTTGACTCAATCATAATGGTGTGAGTCGAGACCCTCGTGGTCCAACCGCTTTCACCAGGACCTTCTTCGTCTCAGGCCTGAAGAGATGTATCACTCTTTGAATCCCGTATCTGAAACTTTGTTACCCATAGGACACTCTGTTGATCTCCCGGCAGTTGTCTCGAGAAATCGGGTTTCGCAATATCGTGAACCCTGTGTGCACGTTCTTTTGCTACTCAAAACCCCAAACCCCGATGGTTCAACAGTCAACGCTTCTATTCTTATCAGGGATTTCCCTATCAGGAAATCGGCACCTATGATGTTGCGATTCACTTGCCCCGCCAATCTTTGAACCCCGAACTCCGATGGCACGTGCGCTACCTCCCTGTCATGTCACCTCTCCCTCCGTTATATCGGGGATCGTGGGATCGCGATTTCACCAGTCGCAATTCCTTTGCATTAGAAAACCCCGAACATCGAACCCCGACTTCCCCAGATCCTGTGCCACATGTCCCCTAGCGATCAACGAATTTGGTTATATCGGGAAATCGCTAATCGCGATTCCAACGAGTGCAAACCTCTTACCCCCACAAATGTCGAAGACCAAATCCCGATGGTCTCTTGTTTCTCCTTGTGCCTAAGGGTTAAATCCCTCACAACTTCTCAAGATCTGACGGTCAGCGAGACTTCGCGAATCTATCTTGCGAATCCTGGCCGTTGATTCCTCCTTGAGGATTTCATCTGCTCCACAGCTTCTCCCGGTTCGATCCTCACCTCGGTCTGTTCCCACAGTCTCCACGAAGGAACTATCCCTCCTGAGCTCAGTCAAATCTGACCCCCTCAGAGACTTCGCGTGGGATTTCCACGCTTGACCCTCAACAACTCTTGAAGTGTTGAGTCTTCCAAAACCTATGCACTTCCTACAACAACAGTCCTTAGCTCCCTACTCAGATTCACAACTGAGACTAATTCTAGCCTGCGCACACCTTACACGGCTCTGCCAACCCAAATCAACTTCTGGGTGAACAATAATAAGAGTTTAACTATTGATCCTCATCAACGCACTCTATGCGGATGAATTCGACTACACTCTATGCAGGAATATCCTGGCTCAAACAGAGAAACAATTGAAACTCATTCTCTTCTCTCTCAGACTTCAGTTAAACCTCATGAAAGTGAATCAAAGACTTTCTTCTATCAATTCAATCTATACATGGGTGCTCTCCACAAGTTCTCTGCCTACTCTTCTCTTCTTGCTCCTGTTCTCAATAATATTACAATGTACAAAGGAGGGTGCCTATATTCCGTTTTCCCTCTCGAATTCTACAACTATCAAATCTACAATTAATTCCTATCTAACAGCATTAAATCTATTAATTTCCTTCCTATCTACTAAGGACGAGAGATTAAAGGCTCAAGGTCCCCTTTACAATACAAATGTGCTTCTTTATGAATGCCTTCATTAAAGAACAACGCAACAATTTCCAAAGAATTTCAAAATTTGTATAGGTGCTGTCTAGATGTCTTTTCTACTCGATGCGCTGGCTCACTTGATGTGTTGTGGATGCTCCTGCATCATACTCCTCGGCTTGAAAATTTTCATGGGCTCCTGTCCATGATCTCGTGCATGGTGTGTCCATGTTTCTGAATGCTTGCTTCATTTTCCCAGCTGGCGTCTTCCACTGGGTGATTCTTCCATTTCACCAGGTACTCGAAGTATTGTTTCTGCCTGGTCTTCTTTCCTACTCGCTTGTCCAATATGTATTCCATCTACGGATTCTCTGCTACTGGTAATTACTTCTGCCACTGGACCACTGGTTCCTCAGTTCCAGTCTCTTCTTCTTCATCCCTGTATGGGTATAAATCCGAAACATTAAAAATCGGAGATATCCCGATGCCATCCGACAACTCAATTTCATAAGCGTTCTCTCCAAATTTCTTCAGGACTTTGCACAGTCTGATTTTCTTCATCTTGAGCTTGTTATATGTTCCCCTTGGGAACCTTTCCTTCCTCAAGTGTGCTAGAACCAAATCAAAAAATTCGAACTGAAGTTGTCTCTTCTGTTGATCAGCTCTGCGCTTATACTCCTGATTTGACTTCTGTAGTCGTTGCTTCACTTTCGTGTGAAGTTCCTCCATCGCCTCAGCGAATTCTTCTACGCTCGCACTGGTAGTCACAGTCTATTCTGACTCCCTAAGTTTATAAACTCCCCTCGGTTGTGTCCCATACAAAATATGAAATGGGCTTTTGCCTGTACTCTGATTCACCGAATCGTTGTAAGAAAATTCTGCCTGTGGTAATACCTGGTCCCAACTACTGTGGTGCTCTGTCACCAGGCTTCTCAGCAAGTCTCCAAGACTTTTGTTGACCACCTCTATTTGTCCATCTGTCTGTGGATGGTAAGCTAAGCTAAATGCCAAATTAGTTCCCAGCTTCTTCCATAGCATCCTCCAGAAATGACCTATGAATTTTTTATCCTTGTCTGAGACTATGCTTCTCGAAAATCCATTTAATCTGACGATTTCCTTGAAAAACAAATTTGCGATGTGGGTCGCATTGCTGGTCTTTTGAAATGGAATAAAATGTGCCATCTTCGAAGACCTTTCCACCGCCACAAAGATGGAATCAACTCCTCTTTGCGTCCTCGACAATCCTAACACAAAATCCATACTGATCACCTCCCATGGCCTCTCTGGTATGGGCAATGGCTGATAAAACCCAGCATTCTATTTCTGGCCTTTTGAATGTTGACAAATTCGGCACCTGTCAACAAAACTTTTAACATCCGCTTGCATGCCCAGCCAAAAATACGATTCGCTCAGCTTTGCGAATGTTTTATGATGTCCAAAATGACCTGCTAAGCCTCCATTGTGCTTCTCCTTCACCAAATTCTCTCTCATGGAGAAATTTGGAATGCACAGTTGATTGCCTCTGAACAACAATCCCCCTTGGATCATGTAATCAATCCACGGACTTCGTTCTCTGAGAACTGGATTCTCAGCTGCTTCATATGCTTCTCTGAAGTCTGCATCTCCTGCGTACATGTCCTTCAGATTCTCAAAACCCAAAGTTTTGACTCTGAACTCCTGCAGCAACAAACATTTCCTGCTCAAAGCATCAACCACTTTTCTAGCAGTTCATGAAATTTGTTTTATCATAAACGTGAAATTTTGCATATACTCTACACATTTTGCATGTTTCTGGTTCAACTTATCATGTTGAATCACAAAATGCAATGCATGATTATCACTGTATAATAAAAATTCCTTGGGTATCAAGTAGTGCCTCCACTTCTTTAATGCATGTATGATGGCATAAAACTCTTTATCATATGTGGAGTATTTCATCTTCGCTTCATCCAGCTTCTCACTAAAATATGCAACCGGCCTGTCATCCTGACTCAAGACCCCTCAGACAACATACCCACTGGCATCACATTTCACCTGAAATGTCTTCTGAAAATATGGCAACACTAACACTGGTTGCTCTGTTATATTCTGCTTCAACAGATTGAATCTCCTCTCAGCCTCTGTCATCCAATGAAAAGTCTTATGCCGCTTCTTCACTGTGTCCATCATTGTTGCACTAATTCCACTGAAATTCCGAATGAATTTTCTGTAGAAACTATCCAATCCATGGAAACTTCTCACCTCAAAAATATTTCTTGGTGATGGCCAATTCTTTATCACTTCTACCTTCTCAGGATCCATCTTCAACTCATTGGCCGATATAACAAAACCCAAGTGAATGAGATCTGTCTTCATGAAGGAACACTTCTTCGTGTTGACCAACAACTTCTCCTGCTGCAGTCTTCTCATCACAATGGCCAAATGCTTCAAATGCTCAGCCTTCATCTTACTGTAGTTTAGTATGTCGTCCAGATACATGACCACAAACTTCCCGATGAACTCCTTCAGGACTTCGTTCATCAGTCTCATGAATGTGCTTGACGCATTTGTCAAACCAAACGGGATGACCGGCCATTCGTACAAACCTTTGTTTGTCTTGAATGTTGTTTTCCACTCATCACCCTCTCTCATGCGAATCTGATGATATCCTCTCTTCAAATCTATCTTTGAAAAATAGTTTGCCCCACTCAGGCAATCCATCAGATCATCCATTCTCGGCAGTGGAAATCTGTACCTGTTGGTGATTTTATCAATCACTCTGGAGTCTGTACACATCCTCTAGCCTCCATCCTTCTTTGGACTCAGTACGGTTGGAACAACACATGGAATCAGACTCTCCCTGACCAGTCCTTTATCCAGCAAATCCCTCACCTGCCTTTTGACCTCCTCGTTCTCCTGAGGTGTCAATCTATATGCTGCTTTGTTCGACAAACTTTCTCCAGGTATGAGGTCTATGTGGTGACTCACACTCCTCATCGGTGGAAACGAATGAGGTAGTTCATCCACGATGATGTCAGCGAACTCTCTCAGCAGTTCCTGAATCTCATCTGGCAAGTCGTCCACTCTTGTGCTAGTCAGGACAATTCTCGGTTTCCTGACCACAAAGAATTGTGGATCTTCTTTCTTCTCCATCTCTGTGAGAAGCTCCTTCCCACTCATGAGAAGTATGGTACTGCTCACTTCCGTCTTTACCTCCTTATCCTTTATCAGAAGAAATTTATGTGTCATCCCATCCTTCTGCAAAGTGTATGTGTTCATTCTCCCGTCATGAACGACATTTCTATCATACTGCCATGGTCTCCCCAATAATACATGACATACATCCATGGGAATAACATCACACGGGACTTTATCCTTATATTCACCCATTTTAAAATCAACTAAACATTGTTTTGTAACACTTACTTGGTGTCCTTTCTGTAGCCATGATACTTTGTATGGACTCGGCTGTTTGGTCGTCTCCAGCTCCAACTTTTCCACCATCTCGGTCAAAATGAGATTGTCTGTACTCCCACTGTCCACAATGACCTTGCATTTCCAGCCCTTGGTCTTGCATGTGGTCCTGAACAGTCTGCATCTTTGAGCTGTGTCCTCCACCTCTTTCTCGGGCGTCAAAAGGAATTTATGCACCGTTAGTGACTTTCCTGCTCCAGTGTCTTCATCCTCAACATCATGCCTCTACGCCTCAGTGATGTGAGCTTCTCCTTTGTCCATTTTACTATCTGGACAGTCAACAACCTTGTGTCTGTCCTTCCCACATGTGAAACATGTGATGATTCCTCCTCTGCCTCTTCCTCTACCTCTGGTACGAGGAAAAGTGTTGGCTTCAGCATAATCGCTACCCTTCTCTGTATGTTGTCTCCTCGGCTCAGCATATTGCTGCCTCTATTGTGAGGTTCCACCTCTCTCGATCTTACCCTGAGGTTTCTGCCATTCCTCCTTGGGCTTATGGGTTCTTTCTTGGGCAACTGCCTTGCCTCTGGGCTGACTCCTGCCTCTCCCTCACTGACCTTGCTTATGGTTCAGCTTCTCTTCGGCCTTCAGAGCCATCTGGTAAGCATCCTCAACAGTCCTGATAGTTTCCATGCTTAACTCATATTGAATGTCATACCTCAGACCATTCAGATATCTCGCCACCTTCTCATCATCGCTCTCCCGATGACTTGCTCTGATATTGAGTCTATAAAACTCTTTGGTGTATTCCTTCACCGTCATCATCTTTTTTCTCAGGTTCTGCATTTGCCTGAACAGTGTGATCTGATAATCCCTCGGGATGAACTTGGATTTCATCTTAGTAATCATTCTATCCCAAATTTTTATCTTCTATTTTCCTTTGGAACGTTTGTCTGCTTGTAGCTCGTCCCACCATAAGGTTGCATGTCCTTTCAATTTGGTAACAGCATGCCTTACCTTCTTATCCTCTTCGATATATTCATAGTCGAAGTAGGTGTCAAGAGCCCTGATCCAGTCCAGCAACTCTTCTACATCCAGGCTTCCTTCGTAAGCTGGAATGTCCATCTTGGTCTTGGAGCTCATCCTGGCAATGGCCTTGATTAATCGCTCGGTCAACGCATCCTCTGCTGTGATCTCTCCTTCATCATGTCTAGCTTCCCTTTCCACCTCGGAATCACTGAACTCTCCAGCTTCGACTCCGCGTCTCTGCGCTGTCTCCATCTCCTCAAGCCTTGCTCGGAGATCTCTCATTTGGCGCTCCATTTCTGAATTCCCTGCCGGCCTACCTCTTCTTCTCACCTCCCTATCTTCGGGATCTGGTAACTGTCTCTCCCTTCTTGGAGGCATGACATCTTCTCTCCCCTCTGCTTCAGAAAGAAAATATTTCCTGCTCTGATACCACTTGGTACGAGTCGAGACCCTCGTGGTCCAACCGCTTTCACCAAGACCTTCTTCGTCTCAGGCCCGAAGAGCTGTATCACTCTTTGAATCCCATATCGGGAACTTTTTTACCCACAGGACACTCTACTGATCTCCCGGCAGTTGTCTCAAGAAATCGGGTTTCGCGATATCATGAACCCTGTGTGCACGTTCTCGTGCTACTCAAAACCCCGAACCCCGATGGGTCAACAGTCAACGCTTCTATTCTTATCGGGGATTTCCTTATCGAGAAATCGACACCTGTGATGTTGCGATTCACTCGCCCCGCCAATCTCTGAACCCCGAACTCCGATGGCACGTGCGCTACCTCCCTGTCACGTCACCTCTCCCTCCGTTATATCGGGGATTGCGGGATCATGATTTCACCAGTCGCAATTCCTTTGCATTAGAAAACCCTGAACGCCGAACCCCGACTTCCCCGGATCCTGTGCCACGTGTCCCCTGGAGATCAACGACTCCGGTTATATCGGGAAATTGCTAATCGCGATTCTGACGAGTGCAAACCTCTTACCTCCACAAACGCCGAAGACCGAATCCCGATGGTATCTCATTTCTCCTTGAGCCTAAGGGTTAAATCCCTCGCAACTTCTCAAGATCTGACGGTCAGCGGGACTTCGTGAATCTATCCTGCAAATCTTGGCCATTGATTCCTCCTTGAGGATTTCATCCACTCCACAGCTTCTCCCGGTTCGATCCTCACCTGGGTCTGTTCCCGCAGTCTCCACGAAGAAACTATCCCTCCTCATCTTAGTCAACTCTGACCCCCTCAGAGACTTCGTCTGTGCTTTCCACGCTCGACCCTCAACAACTCTTGAAGTGTTGAGTCTTCCAAAACCTGTGCACTTCCTGCAATAGCAGTCCTTAGCTCCCTACTCAGATTCACAACCGAGACTAATTCTAGCCTGCGCACACCTTGCACGGCTCTGCCAACCCAAATCAACTTCTGGGTGAACGAGAATAAGAGTTTAATTGTTGAGCCTCATCAACGCACTCTATGCAGATGAATTCGACTGCACTCTATGCAGGAATCTCCTGGCTAAAACAGAGAAACAATTGAAACTCATTCTCTTCTCTCTCGGACTTCAGTTAAACCTCATGAAAGTGAATCAAAGACTTTCTTCTATCAATTCAATCTATACATGGGTGCTCTCCACAAGTTCTCTACCTGCTCTTCTCTTCTTGCTTCTGTTCTCAATAATATTACAATGTACAAAGGAGGGTGCCTATATTCTGTTTTCCCTCTCGAATTCTACAACTATCAAATCTACAATTAATTCCTATCTAACAGCATTAAATCTATTAATTGTCTTCCTATCTACCAAGGACGAGAGATTAAAGGCTCAAGGTCCCATTTACAATACAAATGCGCTTCTTTATGAATGCCTTCATTAAAGAACGATGCAACAATTTCCAAAGCATTTCAAAATTTGTATAGGCATTGTCCAGCGGTCTTTTCTGCTCGATGCGCTAGCTCGCTTGATGTGTTGTGGATGCTCCTGCATCACATAACGTCATCTATTAATATTATGCAGACATTTTTTAATAAAATTAAATAAAATTAGATAAAAACAATGAAAATGAAAACAAATTATATCCAATGAAAGTAGATTCAATTTTTAAAAAGTTGGTATCAATTCCGAAACTAAATTCTAAGTATTTGTAGGAGTCTGCTACCTCCAAAGCTCAAGTAATTTGGAGAGAATTTACAGTTTCCTACAAAGAGTTCCATTTGCATGTTTTTGGCCAAGTATTATTATTTATTTAAATTTATTTCTATATATTGTTTTCATAACATTGTCTTACCATTAAAAAAAAAAATCCTCAAAGCTTACTTATGGAAGACCTATCTCTTTCTTTGGCTTGTAATATTGTCTCCTGATTCATCATTCTTGAGTTTAGTGATCGTTGTGGACATGAGATGATAGGATCTTCTAAGTGCTAGAAGAACTTTTGAATTGTAAAGGAGTCTGCCCACCCTAATTATATTTTCTGTGGAATTGGGAGTTTATAGGGTTCTTGGAGAAAACTTGATGTATTTTGACTCCCATGATAATTTCTGTTTCGAGCACCACTTTTAGTGGAAGTAATATTTTTCGACATATCAGTCATTTGTTTTTGTTGATACATTGATTGGTTGAAGTATCAATTTTTGTGATTAGGATGTCGATAAGATATCTTTGCAACTTGATCTTTACTTCATACACTTGTATCTTTTTCTTGATTAACTTTTGGAATTGAATCTTCTTTGTAGCCTTGGCTTGCTTCTACTTCGACATGTGGAGACCTTTTTACATTAGCAGGATTTGCATCCTTTTGAGTGGTAAGGTTGAATGGGTTTGTATTAATTCCTTTATACACAATTGATCTTTTTACATTTGAAGACTTCTGTATTTCGATATATTTAGTGATTTTCTATTAATAACCCAATGATTCTTTATTGATAAGTTTATCTAACTTGTAATGTAGGGTCTTCTTATCACTCTTTATCTTCTTTGTCGATTGTGTGTTCTTGTCTTACTTCTGCCATTCTTCCTCTTTCAACATTTGATTTGTTTCAATAATCTTTGATTAAGGTTTTTTGAATGCGAGGTTTCTTCATTTTTATCACATAATTTCATATCGTTCTTCAGCTTCTTGATTTGTTCAACTAAGATTTGATTATAGTTCTTTAAACAACAATTCTTTTCATCCTTATTTTATAATTTCTTAATGAAATCATAATTACCTTGTTGTAACTTATGATCGCTATGCTTCTTATCTTTTGATTCGTTGAGTTGTAACAACACATTTTGGCTATGATCTTTTAAGAAAGAAATGTCTTTGTCTTTTTCCTATAATTTTCCCTCAAGATTTTGTCTTTAGCATTTGCTCCAACTCAACTTGAAATTGAAAATTTTTGTTCTGTTGTTTATAATGAATTAATTGGATTTCTAATTATTTTATTTTCACTTCCCAATGTGTGTCACCTTGATTTTCTACTAAAATAAAAATATTTTTACAATATGGACAAGGGGAAGATCCATTCATAAGGCC
>JZKD02S2161588.1:0-18008 GCA_000966675.3 Picea glauca
TGTAATTTCATTGTAAATCTGGACTGTTCATTATAAGGTCGCAGATCTAACGATAGAAATTAGGTTAGGGTTTTTTTCCCTAGAAGGAAACCCTCTGTTATGAGGGAAATGTATTGTGGCTATGCATTATGGCAAGTATTGTATTATAAGAGAGGAGACTGTGAGAGAAAGAAGAGGAAATTACAATGGGTTTTGTTGGAGGTTGTATCCCTTTATTTGCTGGATAATAATAAAGGAAGGACCTGGCAATTTCTATGGTGGACGTAACCCACACTGGGTGAACCACATAAATCTGTGTCTCTATTATATTGTGTATCTTTTGTGTTTTGTTTCCGCATTTGTTTTATTTTATTGCTTCGCGGTCCTATTTTTCTAACATGACCTTTATTACATCGAAATATATTGTTCTACCCACGTGAGGGGTTAGATCCCTAACATGTCCTCCCCCTTAAAAATAGCCTTGTCCTCAAGGTTTGAGATGTGGAAATTGTTGCAGAATGGTAGCTAGTTCCCAAGTGGCATCTTTTGGAGTTGTACCTTTCGACTGGACTAACACTTCCTGGATGGTTCGGTGACGTAGGAGACACTCACGCTGGTCCAAAACTGCTTGTGTCTGTAGCCAAATGGAGCCTTCTTCATCCAACTTGGGAAGGTTGGTTTGAGTTTGGCACTTAGGTCAATGACCTTCTTTAAGCATGAAACACGAAAAACAAGATGTAGCTTAGAATGACTGGGTAAAGATAACTGATAGGCCACCTGTCCCACACGCTTGAGAACAATATAAGGACCATAAAATTTGGGCGCTAGATTCTGAAAATGGTCGACATTGAGGGAATTTTTCTTGTAAGGTTGCAGTCAAAGAAACACATGATCCCCTTCTGCAAATTGACGTTCAAAGCGACCCTGATCTACTTGTTACTTCATGCGATTCTGGGCCATGACCAAATTCTCTTTGAGGGTATGGAGAATAGCCTCTTGAAATATAAGAGTTTGGTCAACCGCCTAGACCTTCGAGACACCTAGTAAATATGAGAGAACTGAAGGTGGATTTTTTCCATATATCGCTTCAAAAGGAGTCATGCAGGTAGTTGTATGTTATGAAGTGTTGTACCACCATTCAGCTAGGGGTAACCATTGAGCCCACTAATTTTTCTTTTCCGATGCAAAACACCTCAAATATGTTTTCTAACACTTGTCGACAACTTCAGTTTGACCATCCATCTGGGGATGATAAGTTGTGCTAAGATGCAATTGGGTTCCTTGTATCTTGAATAGTTCTTGCCAAAAATTGTTGGTGAAAGTTGCGTCGTGATAAAAAACAATAGAATGCGGCATGCCATGAAGCTTGAAGACCCGATCCATGAAAAGTTGAGCCACAGTGGATATTGTAAATGGGTGTTGAAGAGCAAAGAAATGATCATACTTAGAAAGGCAATCAACTACCACCATGATGACTGATTTATTGCCCAATTTAGGTAAGACTGTAAGAAAATCCATAGAGATATTCCTCCAAATAGCAGGTGGAATCGAAAGCGGTTGTAGTGTGCCAGGATATTTGACTGTTTCACCCTTGTTGCATTGACACACATCACATTCAACCACAAAATTATGAACGTCTTGTTTCATACCATCCCAGAAAAAGGAACGTTTGACCCTGTCATAGGTTTTGGTAAACCCAGAGTGCCCAGCTGTGGGTGTAGCATGAAGCTCAGAAAGTACCGTGGATTTAAGTTTTGATTGTTTACTTAAATAAAAATGTCCTTTGTATCAAAGATCATCATGGAGCCAAGAGTACCTTGGGGAAACTAGAGAATTGGACTGCAATTGTTGTATCAGATGCAAAATTTTGGGATCATGTAGCCATTCCTTGCGAATGACTTGGAGCCAATCTGGTACAATGAAGGAGAGAGAAAAAAGGGAGCCTTCATCTTCATATTTTCAGGAAAGTGCATCCGCAACCAAATTGTCTTTTCCTTTCTTGTAAATGATCTCATAATCATATCCAAAGAGCTTAGTCACCCATTTTTGTTTCTCTGGGGAGGAAATGCATTGTTCTAGAAAATACTTGAGGCTTTGATGATCTGTCTTAATTTAGAAGTGTTTCCCCAATAGATAAGGGTGCCACAAATCAACGGCATGCAGAATAGCCAACATTTCCTTTTCATAGATTGATTTGGCCAAATGTCATTCAAACAACTGTTTGTTGGTAAAGGCCAAAGGCCAACCCTCTTGCATAAGGACAATGCCAATAATTTTCCCTGAAGCATCACATTCCAGGACAAAGGTATTTGTGAAATCAAGAAGGGCCAAGATTGGAGTGATGCACATGGCCAACTTCAAGGTTTGAAAAGCCTGAGCAACTCCTGGAGTCCAAGCGAAAGAATTCTTTTTAAGGAGTGCAGTGAGAGGTGTCGCAATCTTTCCATAATTCTTAACAAACTTGCGATAATAACCTATTAAGCCCAGAAATCCATGCATGCTTTTGAGAGTCTTTGGGTGAGGCCAGTCTTGCATAGCTTCAATCTTTTTAGGATCCACTCTAACACCATCCTTGCCAACAATATGACCCAAGTACTCGACTTCTGAGGCACCAAAATCACATTTAGATTGTTTTAGGAAAAGTTGGTGTTGAGAGAGTAGATGGAGATTTCGGTCCACATGAGCAAGATGGTTTGTCCAGGTTTTGCTATAGATGAGAATATCATCAAAGAAAACTAAGACAAAATGATGGAGAAAAGGACGAAAGACATTATTCATGAGGCTTTGGAAGGTGGAGGGGGCATTACACAAGCCAAAGGGCATGACCAAAAACTCATAGTGGCCCTCATGAGTTCTAAATCCAGTCTTAGGAATGTATGCCTCTTTCATACGGATCTGGTGGTAGCCAGAACAAAGATCAAGTTTAGTAAAGAACTGGGTGCCACTCAATTCATCCAAGAGGTTATCAATGACATGAATGGGAAATTTGTCTTTAATGGTGAGTTTTTTGAGGGCGTGAAAGTCAGGAAAAATGCACCAAGAACCTTGTTTCTTCAGGACCATGACCAAATGAGAAGAGTAGGGGCTTGTACTAGGACGGATAACACATGCGTTAAGTAGTTCTTGAACCATTTTCTCAATTTCATTTTTTGGGGAAAAGGGGTGATGATAGGGATGAATATTGGGAGGAAGGCTTCTTGGTACAAGGGGAATGGAATGATCATGAACACCACAGGAAGGGGGGAGTCCTTGGGGAGTGGAAAATACCACTTGATGTTTAGAGAGGATGGATTGGAGGTCTTGCATCACAGAGAGTGTCTCAGTTGCTTGTATGGCATGGAGTTGGGAAATAACGCCATAATGACCTTTTTTGAGCACATTTTCCATGCGATGGGAACTAATGATCTTAGGTGAACCGACAATGATGCCTTGGAACTTATATTTTTGGCCCTCCTAGTCGAATTGCATGGTTAATTCCTTAAAATCCATGAGAATGGGACCCAAAGTCCTTAGCCAGTCTGCACCCAACACAATGTCACAACCACCCATGTTGATAGCAAACATATGAGATTTTAGGTGGTAGTCACCAATTTGTAGACGCACATTTTCACAACGCCCTCCACATTTCATGGAGCCGCCATTGGCAATCATGATTTGGAAATTATTGACTGCATGGATATAGCAATGAGTTTCTTGGGCAATGCAGTGATGAATAAAATTATGGGTGCTTCCACTATCAACAAAAATGATGACCTTCTTATGCTTGATGTAACCAATTAGCTTGAGGGTTTGGGGAGCAGAAAAGCCAGTGAAATAATTTAGGGAAATTATCGGTTCTACTTTGGGAGGGTCTGAGGGAGGGGTTATGTTAGTGGGTTCAGGTGACTCGGACACAAGGGGAGTTTCAACATCCTCTTCCGAAACATCCTCCTAGATGGCCATAAAAATATTTTGTTCCTTACACTTGTGGCCTGGAAAATATTTGTCATCACAATTATAACAAAGGCCTTTGAGTTGGCATTCAACCATTTCAGCCCTGGTCAATTTTTGGATCTCTATTAGGGCAGAAGGAGGAGTGAGATTTACTGGTTTAGTGCACGGAATAAAGGAGGGTTTCTGGTTTTGAGAAGAGACAACATGTTGTGCTTCCTTATCTCTTTCAGTAGCCTCCACCCAACTCTGAGGCCAATCCATGAGGACATGGGAACAAATCTCATCATTGAGGCCACTGATAAAACATTCTCGGAAAAAAGCATCAGACATTCCCTCTGTATGAAAACTAGTCGCTCAAAAGAAACTATAAAGTCTTCCACTGTGCCAGATTGTTTCAACTTTGTCAAGCAGCCTAAATGGTTGGTGTTAGTGTCAAAGCATTCATAAATATCTGCCACAAAGTGTGTCTAAGAAATATACCCTTGAAGAGCAGTTTTTCTCCATTACCACCATTGCCAAAGTTCTTGATCTAGATGGAGAACAACATACCAGAGTTTGGCCAAGTCATCTGTAATGCCATAAAAAGAGAAATAATGTTCCATTTGAGTGACCCAACCAGTGGGATCTGAGCCATCAAATTTGGTTGCATCCACCTGCGGAAGGCATAGGTCATGCTGAAAGTGATGGGGCTGAAAATTATGGGAATGAGAGGAAGTTTCAACTTCGGTATGCAAAGGTGGATCAGATAAAGGGGGATCTGCAGGGATATGCAGCTTGGTGCAGATCATTGAAATGATAGATTCAATATGGGTAGTCATGTCTTGTTTGAGGTCTTCTTTGAGTTCGACGATTGATGCAGTGATGGAGGAATGCATGTTTTGATTGATGGTGGCAATATTTGCACTGAGTTGTCTCACTTCTTTTTGGGTCTCTGTGAAATTAGATTGCAAGGTATTGAAGCGAGCTTCCAAGTCTTGGATATGGGTATGGGCCATGATGACGAGGGAACCAAAAAGGGTGGGTGGGGTAAAAAATTTTGCTGAAAAATGATAGGTATGAATGTGATAAGGTCAAAGAGATAAATCCAATGGAATAGGTCTAAAATAATTGTGCAAAAATTTCTAGACTCGTTTTTTTTTTTTTCAACAACTGCGGAGTTATACTCCAGTCTGAAGAATACTGCAGTGATGAAATTCCCAAATGCTTAACCATGAAGAAATGTGTAGTGATTTGGCAACTCAAACACAGTTGCACGACAATAGATCTTGTCTGTTTTATTTTTTATTTCCGTCCCCAAGGGTTAGGTATTCAAGGGTTCTACAGACAAGGGTTTTCCCTGTGCTATAGCTCTCTGATATACATGCGGGGTCCAACAATAGCACTCAACCCAATATCTTAGGGAACCAACTAAGGAGGCTAGACCGTGCCCTTAGCCATACTACCCAACTACCTAGGTACTAGAGAGTATATTCTCGAGTTCTGTTCTCTGTGGCACTATAGTAGTCAGGAGACCGATCGATTTATCTAAAGAGGGCTTCAAGAAATCTAGGTCGATCCATATACAAGTGTTTTCTGATGCGCTACCACTGAAGGGGTACCAACAAGGGTTACAAGGGTGGCCAACAGATGTGCACTTAAGTACCACTTGCATTTCCTATGTGTATGAATCCCTCAACCATGGGTTTATGCACATAATGATAGATCTTTGTAGCTTAAAGACACCAGAATACGTCTCTAAAAAAATTAACCCACAATTTTCTATTGAGGAAAGTGCTCTGATACCACTTGTAATATTCCAAATATAAAAAGTATGCAGAACATAAATAAAATGCTAGAAATGACAGATGAACACCAATATAACCAGAACAACACCACAATAAGACCGACATGAAACCATAATAAAACCATAAATAACACTTTGATTACTGAGAGCAATGTTCACTTGCCTCTTTGAGGGGGAAACCTCCAGTCGAGCAGAGCTCTATTACAATAATATCCAAGATAGGGTTCTCATACCCTCGACTCCTATTTATACTAAATATGTCTATCAAGAGAACCATCTAGAGGAAGATCCTTCTAGAAGCGGAAGCTTCTATTAGGTCTTCTTACATTCAATTTATTCTACCTTATTGCAAGGCCTTATTAATATTGAGCTTTATTACATTAGAATATATTGTTCTACCTATGTGAGGGGTTAGGTCCCTAACAAAGAATGTGTTCAAGAAGAAGAAAGAGTAGCTAACCGAGAAGAAGTACTATTAAGGGATGAAGATCAAGCCCTAGTTTCTCATGCTAAAGAAGGAAAGATAAGGTCTCAATTCAAAAGGGATACCCACCCACATAAGGAATATCACCCTCCAAGGAGATTCCAGAAATATCAGAAAGGTCAAAGAAGAGAAAAGGATTTCCCATCTTATCAATGTTACCATTGTGACAAGATGGCACATATTGCTAAGAATTGTCCAGCTAGAAGAGAAGACTACAATAAGAGAAACAAAAGGCACCATGGCCATGCAGTTGAATATGAGGAGCCACCCACAAAGATGATTAAAGAAAATATTGAAGACTATGTCTTAATCTCTACCCTCTCAGGATCAGTGTCACCTGGTGAGGATACATGGCTTGTAGATAGTGGTGCTTCTAAGAACATGACAGGTCAGAGAGACATTCTCTCTACCCTTACAAAAAGGAACTTTCCCCGGAATGTTACACTTGGAGATGATTACCAGTACCCTATCAAAGGATTGAGAGAGTCCAATTAAAAACTTGATTTAGGGACCCCAATAAATATGAAGGCTGTACAATATGTACCAGGTTTGACGAAGAATTTTCTTTCTATCTCAGCTTTAGATAAGAAAGGATTCAAGGTTGCATTCATAGATGGTGAAGTCCTTATGTATCATAAAGGAAAAACCATAGAAGATGCAATCATCATTGGAACAAAAGAAGGTGGCTTATATAAGCTAAAAGGTCACTCAGAAGCAACCTTGACTCATTCCACTGAAAGTCCATGTGAACTTTGGCATAAAAGACTAGCTCACATCAACTGCAAGGCATTACCATATGAGAGAAAGGTAGTTAGATGTCTTTCATAATTCAAGGTTGACCATGAAGGTCTGTGCAATGGATGTGGACAAGGAAAGAACATCAAGAACCCTTTCTCGAAGAGCGACAGTAAACCAGAAGGAGTCTTAGAGCTCATCCACTCAGACGTATGTAGCAAAATGTCATCAACCTCTATTAGTGTGTATGTATACTATGTATCGTTAATTGATGACTATTCTTGCAAGACTTGGGTTTACTTCTTAAAATAAAAAGATGAAGTGTTTGGAAAATTCAAGGAATTCAAAGGCTTGATAGAGAATCTCTCTGAAAGAAAGATCAAGATACTTAGGTTAGATAATGGAGGAGAATACACCTCAAAAGAGTTTGTAAGATTTTACAGAGATGTTGATATTAAGAGGGAGCTCAACACTCCCTACAATCCTCAACAAAATGGTGTAGAAGAAAGGAAGAACATAACTATAATGGAAGTAATGAAGACTATGATCCATGATCAAGATCTTCCAATGCACTTATGGGTAGAAGCAGCAAGAACAATAGTGTATGTACAAAATAAATTATCCCATAGTGCACTTGGATTCAAAACCCTCAAAGAAATGTTCTCCAGAAAGAAGCCAGAAGTAAGCCATCCCAAGATATTTGGCTGTCTAGTGTTTATACACATTCTGAAAGAAAGAAGAACCAAGCTAGACCCTTCAGGAAAGAAGAGAATATTTCCTGGATACTATGAGGGCTCCAAGGTCTTCAGAATTTACATACCAGATTACCATCACATTGAGATCAACAAACATGTAAACTTTGATGAATATGCAACACTCAAGAAATCAAGGAGATGCCATCTTGAAGAAGTATATGAAGAATAACCTGTAGCTCCCAGAGTTGTAGAACCAGTGAGGGAAGTCACAGTTTCCCCTTATGAGGATATTCCAAAAGATAATGACATGATAGAATCTCAAGAACCTCGTCAGATGACGATCTCTCACAAGATAAAGCCAGCTTGGGCAAGAGAACTTATTCAAGATGGAGAGAAGTATTGTTCCCCGAAAGGAAGCATGAGACAAGTTAAGAAACCTAAGACATTATCCAGTTATATGGCTTTGATGTGTGATATCATAGAGAAGGAGCCTAATTTCTTTGAAGAATCCATTGAGAAGAAAGAATGGGAAGATGCCATGAAAAAATAACACCAATCCATTATAAAGAATGATGTATGGTAAATAGTTCCCAAACCGAAGAGCAAAGATGTGGTATCTTCCAAATGGATATACAAGATAAAACATGTTGCTGATGGAAGTATTGAGAAATATAAAGCAAGGTTTGTAGCTCGTGGATTTTCTCAAAAGTAAGGCATTGAATATGAAGAGACATTTTCTCCAGTAGCGAGATACACTTCGATCAGAACCATCATAGCCCTGGTAGCTAAGATGAAGTGGAAGTTACACCAGATGGATGTGAAAACAACCTTCTTGAATGGTGTCATTGAAGAAGAAGTGTATATAGAACAACCTCAAGGGTTTGAAGTTGAAGACATGAAGACTCATGTATGCAGGTTGAAGAAGGCTCTGTATGGATTGAAGCAAGCTCCTAGAGCTTGGTATGGAAGAATTGACAGTTTCCTGATGAGCTTGGGATTTACCAAGAGTAAAGATGATTCTAAACTTTACTTCAAGGTTATGAATGATGAACATGTTATATTGTTGTTGTATGTGGATGAATTATTCTTAACTAGAGAAGAAAATATCATCACTGATTGTAAGAAGAAGCTCACTGCAGAATTTGAGATGAAAGACCTATGCCTAATGCACTATTTCTTAGGCCTTAAGATTTGGAAAATCCTAGATAAGATCTTCCTTAAACAAGGGAAATATGTGGTTGAAATACTGAAGAGATTTTATATGTTGGAGTGCAAATCCATGAACACACCCATGGAAACAAAGTTGAAGCTCCTGGTTGATACTTCGTCAAAATTGGTTAATGCCACATTGTACAAACAAATCATTTGATCGTTGATGTATCTGATGAACACCAAGCCAAATATATGTTTTGCTATGAACACCTTGAGTCAGTATTTGGTAGATCCCAGACGTGTTCACGTTGTTGCTGCAAAACATGTGATGAGATACCTTAAGGGTACGTTGGAGTTTGGTCTCTGCTATAATGGAGATGAAGATTTCAGATTGATTGGTTATACCGATTTAAATTGTGCTGGAAGTGTTTCTGACAGAAAGAGCACTTCAGGATGTTTTTTCAGTCAGGGGTTAGCCATGACTTTATGGTAGAGTAGGAAGAAATCTAGCATTGCTCTCAACACAATAGAAGCAGAATACATTACTGCATGTTCCTCCAGTTGCGAAGCCATATGGATTTGGAAGTTGTTGATAGGTCTATTTGATATGGATATGGAAGCAACCGTGATTCTATGTGATAACCAGAGCTGCATAAAGATGACATAGAAACCTATGTTCGATGACAAGTTGAAGCACATAGAAATATGATATCACTACATTCGTTATATGGTTCAGAGAGGAGCCATAAAGCTCCAATATGTTGGCACAGATCATCAGGTTGCATGTGTGTTGACCAAGCCTCTATCTCGTGTAAAGTTTGAGTACTTTTGAGACAAGCTTGGTATAGTCTGAAAGGACCTCCCTCGAAAGGGGGAGTGATGTTGATGATATTATGGTATCTTGACCAATAGAGGGTAGCTTAGTTAGGATTTTATATGCTAGGGGACTGATCATCCCTGGACAGATCCATAAGGTCTGGTAAGGATGGTCTATCATAGTACATGTGCATGAATATGCTAGCTATGGTTAGTAGTGGTAGTTCTGTTAGGATTTTTGTAATCCTAGGGAATCTTATGATTCCTGGGCAGATCCCAAAGGCCCGGTAAGGACGGTCTATCAGAGTACCATGTGGTATCTCCGTTAGGATTTTATATCCTAAGGAATCTTATGATTCTTGGGAATCTCCTTAGGGACTATCAAAGTACCACAAAATGTTGTAACACCTGCCTCATTTTATTTCCCTATGATGATGATGATGTTGTTGCTCCATCCTTCATGCCATGATGATTTTTTTTCTCTAGCCTTCATGTTGTGATGATGTTGTTGCTCCAACCTTCGTGTTGTGATGATGTTGTTGCTCCAACCTCTGTATTGTGATGATGATATTGTTGTTGTTGATGTTATTATTAATTATGATGATGTATTAGTGCTATACGAATTGATATTGATGTAGATGATGATGATGCCATTCCATCTCCATGCTGTGAATGTTGATATTGATGATGAGAAAAAATTTCGATGATTTATAGATATGCCAGTCAATGTTCCAGATGCTATTGATGTTGCTTCCTTCTCTCTCTTCTGATGATGTTGTAGAATACCCTTCTTGTTAATGGGGACTATTGAAATATTGTAACTGCAAAGAGTATTCCATTAATTATTGAGTTATTATTAATCGGATCAATCCCCTTTTGTGGATTGATCATGTCAGGCCTCGTAAATTACCAAATCCCCTTTTGTGGATTGGTCAAACCCTAATTATATTATAGTAATTAATAAGTCATCCCCCAGGACTAATTGAAGTGGTTTTAACCACTAAGAAGAGAAGTTGGCCCTGTCCAGTGAAGAGACAACTTTCTAGTGCATGCTAGCTAATATAAATAAAGGAGGCTAGCGCCTCATTTGATCACTCACTCAACTCACTCATCTAGTGCTCAAGTTTGAAGGAAGCTGCAGTTTCCAGTTGCTGGAAGAAGAAAGAGAGAGGCATATTGCTTAGTGTTGGATATTCTCTAGTGTTTTGGTTTATTGTCTTGGCATTGTATTGGATATCTATATTAAGGAATTTTTTGTTGGGTTTTCTCCCCCATGAGGGTTTCCCAGGATAAATGTTGTGTATGTTGTGATTGTATTTCTCTTAGTGATCCTACCTATGCTATTGTTATCTAGTTAAATTGAAAAGAAACTTAATAAATCTCTAAAATTAATAAAAATGACTTCAATTAGGACTATTTTAAGTCTTGTGGCAGTAGAATATTTGCATATTCAACAATTAGATGTAAAAACAACTTTTCTCCATGGGGATTTGGAGGAAGAGATTTATATGCAACAACCATAGGGGTATGGGTTTAAAGGAAAGGCAAATATAGTATGCAGGTTGAAGAATAACTTGTATGGCCTAAATAAATCTCCAAGGTAGTGGTATTTGAAGTTTGATAGGTTCATGACAGAACAAGGTTATAGTAGATGTCATTCTGATCACTGTGTTTATTTTAAAATGCTAGAAAATGGAAGCTAGCTATTGTATGTAGATGACATGCTTGTTGTAGGGTCTAACATGTAGGATATAAATGTGCGCAAGAAGAAATTAGCTAATTCATTTGTGATGAAGGATTTGGGTGCTGCAAAGAAAATCCTTTTTATGATAATAACAAGAGACAAGAAAAATCGCAAATTGACATTGTCTCTGGGTGAGTACATAGAGAAGGTGTTGGAGAGGTTTATAATGAAGAATGCAAAACCGGTTAGTACACCTTTCGCCAGCTAGCCAACCATTTCAAATTAAACAAGGAAATGTGTCCCAAGACACATGAGAAAATAAAATACATGTCTAGGGTCCCTTGTTCATCAATAATTGGCAGCTAGATGTATGCTATGGTGTGCACAAGACTAGATATTACACTTGCAGTGGGAGTTGTGAGCAAGTATATGAACAATCCACATAAAGAACATTGGGAGGTAGTAAAATGGATTCCCAGGTATTTGAGAGGTACTAGTACTCATGCATTATGTTTTGGAGGTTCAAACATTGTTCTATAGGGATATGTTGATTCAAATATGGCAGATGATAAATCTAGCAGGAAGAGCACCACAGGATATTTTTTAATGTTGGTGGAACAACAGTAAGTTGGATTTCAAAACTGCAAAAAAGGTTGTTTCACTTTCAACAACAAAAGCAAAGTATGTTGATGCAACAGAGGCTAGTAAAGAGATGACTTAGTTACAGAGGTTTATGGAGGAATTTGGAAAGAGTGCCATTCATCTTGCAAAGAACTCAACCTTCTATTCTAAGACTAAGCATATACAACTCAGGTACCATTTCATACGATCCATCTTGGAAGATGGACATTTGAAGTTGGAAAAGATACATACTAGCTAGAATCCTGCAGACATGTTAACAAAGGTAGTAGCCAGGGAGAAATTGAGTTCCTTCTCAGTTTCAGTTGGCCTTCAAACATGAAGGTGAAGATGAGAAATTTGTCAGGTCCAAGGTGGATCATAGTCCAACAGGTACAACAACAATGGAGTTGTTGTGATTAGTCTCCAAGTGGGATATTGTTGGTTGTGGAGCCTAATTATCTTCCAAATTCATATGCAGGTCAAAGAAACTGCACGATACACAATTCATGCACCCCCCCCCCCCACGCCATGAGGGGGGCAATTTTTTTTATTTTTCCAATTCAAATATTGTAATTTCGTAGTCAATATGTACTTTTTATTATAAGGTCATAGATCTGATGATAGAAGTTATGTTAGGGTTTTTTTCCCTAGAAGGAAACCCTCTTTTCCAAGGGAATTGTATTACAGCTGTGTGTTATGGCGAATATTGTATTCAAGGAGAGGAGACTGTGAGAGAAAGAAGATGAAGTTACAATGGGTGTGTTGTAGGTTGTATCCTTTCATTTTACTAGATAATAAAAAGAAAGGACCTGACAATCTCTTTAGTGGACGTAGCCCACACTGGGTGAACCACGTATATCTATGTCTCTATTGTATTGTGTATCTTCCACATTTTTATTTCCGCATTTTTTTTATTTTATTGCTTCGTGATCTATTTTTTCAACAACCTTAGCTCTTTCTCTTGGCATCCTATCGAGAATAAAGAAACATATCACTTGCGTAGAATGGCTAGAGACTAAAAATCATTGGCTAAGAATAAAATGCAGCTTATGAATACATCCAGTATATAGTGGGAGGTACCAAATGAGGTCATAAAGAGCTTCGGGAGTGCCCCTGATCTAGGTGGACATTGGTGGCCACCCACCTATTCCAACTGGATCCTCTTGACAATTTTTAGTTCATCATGTTCTTCTATACTTCTTTGTAATTATGGGTTCTACACTTCCGGGGCTATCTGAAGCCCTACACATCTTCCAGGTGGATATTGGTGGCCACCCACCTAATCCAACTGGCTTAGTTTGGAATTTTTCATGTCACTACATCTTTATGTACTTCCAAGGCCGTTTTGGGGCCCTAAACAATGTTTTTTTGGGCTTGCCACAGTCAAATAGTAGACAGAGTCAGATTTTGATGGCATAATGTGTAGTTCTCAAAAATACCTTTCCAACGGGATATCACGCGCCTAAAATGGAGGTCGTATGAAAAATTTACGACCTTGGGAAGCTAAGGTACCGACTTACCCATTGGAGCCAACATAACTTTTGGTGTTTCACCTCCTAGTGTTAGGTTTTTGGATGTCTAGGGTTTTGGTATTCATGAATAGTGTTAAAAGGGCCTCTGGAGCATCATTGTAATCATTCTTCTCAGATGGATGGGCGTAATAGCCACATCTCTTCTCAGAGATAACTACCACCATTCAAGCAAGTTGTTTCAGTTCTATAGTTTTACAGTTTCAACCTACTTCATTTATTCAATAGAAGTTATTTTTCACTGTATATCTATTGTTATCTCTGTGTTATTGTATTCAGTCTATTATTCATTTCGTTCCACTCATAAATCTGGATCAGTGGTATCAGAGCGATTTTCTATTCATTTATTTTTCTTCGTGCATGTCCCAGACAAGATCTGGGTACAAGAAGTTGGGACTCGAACCAGTTGAGCATTTGCAAAATAAATTGCACCGAGCCCAAAAAAAACCCATGGGGGATGAAAAGAAATATGATGGAGCAGGAGATCCTTTTAAAATATTGCTCGAGGAAGCCCTTGCGCGACAAAGGAAAAAAAATATGGAAAACTTTTCACAGATCCTTTGGTGGTTGTCCACAGAGGAAGAATATTCATCAAGCGACCATGAAACCCCCTTCAAGGTACATGTAAATTTTGATATTTAATTACTTGAAGTATTGATAGACGCGGATGTTGTAGATAAATGGTTGAATCTAATCGAAGGATATTTTTTGGTCCACAATTTTTTTGATAGGGAAAAAATTACTTTTGCACTCCTCAAGGCCATCACCCATGTTAAGGAGTGGTGGGATACTTACTCTGAGCAAAGGGCCATAGAGAAATCTGCAATAATTGTGGTCTCCCCCACATGGGATTCCTTCATGGATGTCATTAAATAACAATACTACCTTTTTGGAAGCTACGAGGACCAATACAACAAATGGACCACCCTGTGTCAGGAAAGGGACCAGACAGTACCAAATTTCACCAATATTTTCCATACCCTGTGCATCAAATTGGGTATCAAAGACCCTTAACGACATCTGGTGCTCAAATACTGCAATTTTTTGCATAGATACATTCAAACATAAATGGAGTTTCTGGACATCGCATCATTGGGTACAACATATAGATATGTTGTTAAGATCGAGCAAAAAATTAAGCAGAAGAGGTGAGAGTTTGGATTTGCAAACTCCTCACAGCTGAAGTAGAGCAAAGGTGACCCCAACCCACACAACAAGGGACAGAGCAAAGATGGGCACTCTCAGGACACCCATTCCAAGCCGCAACACAATAAGGTAAATGCGAGGTCAAAGAAGGACACGTGAAAATGGTGTGAATAACATAAAATCCCTTGGCAGAACACCGAAGAATGTCACTCCAAGAAGTCACTTGTGGCTGAGCTGAAATATTTTGATTCAAAGGCTGATTCTGACTCCGAATCAAATCCAGAGGGAAGGAAGAAGATTAACAATGATGAACCCAGTGCCACGGTCACTACCACCAAATACCATCCAAGTGAACCAGAAGAACCATAGGAAAGGGAATGCCTCTTTCACTCACGTATGTGGGTAAATGGGGCTCCGCTTCATTTCATTGTCGATAGCGGTAGTCATAAGAACCTGATATCAAAAGAGTTCGTCAAGCAACTGGACCTACCGACGACATTGCACCCGCAACCCTACATCATCGACTAGCTTCTCCAAGGAAGATATCTCTGTGTCAATCAATAGTGTCATCTGCCCTACGACACCAAGCCTTTCAAAGATTAGGTATTGTGTGATATTTATCCCCTTGAAGTTTGTGATGTTATTTTAGGACAATCATATTTGTGGAAGCGACATGTTGTGTATGATTCTAGACCCCGCAGTGTTATTATTACTTTGGGAAGACAATTGTACAAGATACCATAGGTTGCACCACCTACCGCTATTTCTTTAATATCTGCTAAGCAATGCAGTAAGGTCATTTCACAGACCGAGAAGTTCGTCTTCTTTGTGATCTGTTCTCACAGTAAGAATAAGGTGGCTACCACATTCATGACCTCTACATAGAGTCTTTCTTTGCAGCAGAAGCAAGTGGACAAGATCATGGAAGAGTACAGAGGCAACTTCTCCTCACCCACCAGGGTACCAACGCACTACCAAGTCAAGCATCCAATTGATCTAACCCCCAGGGAACCTCTACCTAATGGACTAGTCTATCATCACTCGCTGTTGGAAAATGAAAAAATCAAGGGTTAGATCCAAGAGCTTCTTCAAAAGGGGCACATCAGACCCAACTCCTCCCATTGCGGAAGCCCGATTGTACTGGTGCAGAAGAAAGATGGGACATGGTGGCTCTGCATTGATTACAAAGCATTAAACAAAATCATAGTTAGGAACTGGTACCCAATTCCCAGAATTGATGACCTTCTTGACCAACTCAAGGGGGAAAAGTTCTTCAACAAGATTGATCTAAAGTTTGGCTACCACCAAGTTCCCATTGAACCAACTGATGTATGGAAGACAACTTTCAAATCTAAAGAAGGTCTCTTCGAATGGATGGTCATGCCCTTTGTCTTAACAAATGCACCAACTCTTTTGTGGTGGTATATTTGGATGAAATCCTCATCTTTAACAGAACCTGGGAGGAGGACATGCAACATATTCAATATGTTTTGAGCATTGTGCAGTAGCACAAGCTATATGCCAACTTGGAAAAATGCTCCTTTGGCATGACTAGGGTCTAATACTTGGGATACATTGTTGATGAGCATGGGGTACATGTTGATCCGACTGAGATCCAATTCCTCTGTGACTGACCAGCCTCGACCACACTAACCGAGCTTCAGAGCTTCCTGGGATTGGCCAACTTCTATCGACGGTTCGTGTTGGGATTCTCCCATATTGCATGGGCCCTCAACCAAGTGACCAAGGGTAGTGGCAAGGAAAAATTCGCGTGGGGGAAGGAACAAAAATGAGCATTTGATGTTCTGAAGCATTTCTTTTGCTCAGCTCCAATAATCTCCTTAGTTGATCTACAACACCCATTCGAGATTGATACTGATGCATCTGACTATGTTGTAGGTGCAGTTCTCACTCAACATGGTCATCCGATGGCATACCATAGTGAGACACTCTCAAATACTGTCTGTAAATACCCCACTTATGACAAGGAAATGTATTACATTGTACAAGCTTGTCATCAATGGAAACATTACATTCTAGGAAAGGAGATAATCATCCACATTCATCACAAGCCTCTGCAGTTCATACAGACACAATAGAAGTTGTAGAATGACCGCCATAAGAAGTGGTCCACCTACTTGCAACAATTCCATCTCAAAATCGAGTATAAGACATGGAGAACAAATTATCTCACTGACTGCATCAGTCGACCTCCCATGTCTGCACTCACCACCATTGATCCAGGTGGATATCGGTGGCCACCCACCCTTTCCAACTGGCTCAAAACAATTTTCTGGTAATTTTGGTAATTTACTATTTTTAACAGTTTTTAACTTCTAGGGCCATTTTGAGGGCTTAAATGAAAGTTTTTTGGGATTGAGATTCTCAATGATATCTAAAGGCTCTAATTGAGCCCCCAAAATGAATATCCTCAATGATACCTTTCCAACGAGCTATCGTGCACCCAAAACAAAGATCGTATGCCAAAGTTATGCCCCTGGGAAGTTGATACACCAAACTACCCAAAACGGGGTCCACAAAACTGTTGGATTTTCATCTTCCGAGGTTAGGGTTTTGGATTTTATTTATGATAAAAAAGGCCTTTGGAACCTCATTGTAAAATCATCTTCTTGCGAATGCGAGCAGCAGACACATCTCTTCTCAGAGATAAACTGTCGTCATTCCAGTGAGTCTTTCACTCTGTATTTTTACAGTCTTTGTACATTTTCGCTCATTAATAGAAAATTGTGTATTACTGTATCTCCATGTTTATGGTTTCATCTCTAATACATTTATGTTATATTATCAAATATCTGAGATATATTTTTACATTGATTTATTATATCTCCGCTCTCATTTTGTGCTAAAAATAATCTTGATTAGTGGTATCAGAGCAGGCTGCTCTTGATCGCTTTTCAGTGCATGTCCCCAATGAGTTCCAAGTATAGCAATTTGCATCTCAAGCTTGTCTCTCTTGAAGACAATTTCTCTTGCACATCCAAGAAACCCTCCATGGTGGAAGAAAATAAAAATGATAGAGCAGACAATTCTATTAATCTGTTGCTTGAGCAAGCCCTCACGCAACAGAGGGACAAAATGATGGAGAATTTTTCCCACATCCTTGAACACCTCCCGATAACAACAAGTGCGTCTTCATCAAGCGACCACTTTGGAAGTACCTCACCTTTCAAGGTACAAATTAATTTTGATATTCCATTATTTGAAGGATAGATAGATGCAGATGCCTTAGAAAATGGTTAAATATTCTAGAAGGTTATTTCTCTGTTCATAATTACTCCGACAGGGAAACAATCACCTTTGCACTACTTAAGGCTATCCCCCATGTCAAACATTGGTGGGAAACTTACTGGGAGAAAATTTCCACAGAGGAGTCTGGAATATATGGGGCCAAGCCCACTTGGGATTTTTTTGTGGATGTGGTAAAGGAACA
>JZKD02S2161588.1:27696-39930 GCA_000966675.3 Picea glauca
CCCGTTATGTCATCCTCCGGAGCCGCCTCTCCCTTGTTGCCATGTGTCGTCTGTCCTTCTCCACTCTTTAGTCCAGGTGGTCCCTTTCCCTTCTCATCCTTCACTCGCCCCCTGCCATGTGTCCCACTCTATTCCACGTCAGCCTCCATTGAAATATGCCCATTGTATATCATCACCTGCCCCCTCCGCTTGATGCCTATCACCATGTAGCTTCCCCTGTCACCACCCTTGCCCCTCATCACCCCTTGTCTCACCCTCACGGTTTTTGGCAACACCTCTCCCATTGTGCACCCCACCTTTCACGCTGGCCTCCACGCTATTCATCGGGCCGTTCAGTTAATCCAGGTGGCAGCACGGGGGGTCTTCCACGTCGCATAAGTGCCAAGTAGGCCGAGCCATCCTCAATCCCAATGAAACAGTTATTGAAGCAGTTGGTGGTGGTTAGACATCGCCTCCGCCATAATGGGAAAGTACGGCACCAAATTAAAGCACGTTGATTCATCCGAAAATCTATCAGGAGTCCAATTGCATCTTCCATGGGTGCACGATCATTCAGAGGCTGCATCCGCAGGCTGTCAGAAGCCATGCAGACGCAAAATTTTAATGCAGCGTCTCGATTTTGTTGTTGTTGTTGTTTTGAGTATATGTAGGCATTTTCGCCATTTTTGTATCTATCGATGGTTGAGCAGAGCTCCCGGTTGTAAATCTTTAATGAAGCATTGATACTCTGGTTATGTATGGACTTTTGAGACTTCTTGCCTTATGAATGCTGGCTTCTTTTACACTTTTGTTATACTGTGTTAGAATAGCTCGGAATTGGAGGATCCAGTCGAGTTGTAGCTGTTATAGGATGATGTAGGTTGGATCACTGTAATAGTTACGTTGTTTCTAATAAGCTCTTGTGATTTCCCCAGTGCTGAACGACTTGGAATTGGAGGGTCCAGTCAAGTCCCCTTTCAGTTTCTTGAGACCCTGAACCAAGAGGATCTAGCATTCAGAGTCTTTCCTCTGCAAATCGCTGGAAGCATGTTGCCTAAAGTTGTTTTCTCACCTTTCTTACTGAGTCTTCCACCTGCTCATCTTTTAATCAACTCACTGGCTGAAGTTAGATCAAGACCTCCTTCGTCCCATACATGCTAGACTCAGTCCCTGATTTAGAGTGATATCTCCTCGAGTCTTTATCTCCATTCAGTCATCCCTTTATAAACAAATCGTGACATTAAACTGATGGGTGTCGGGCTCTGCTCCTGCAAGCAATCCAGGAGTGACTTCCGACGCTAACAGAGTCCATTTTGGGATACCATAGACCATCATCTCCGATCGGGACAACAAGTTCCTCAACACATTTTGGTCGAATCTCTTTTCACTATTGGACACCAAGCTCACTAAATCCATTGCTTTCCACCCACAAACCGATGACCAAACAAAGGTCGTTAATTAGATGATTGTGCACATCCCGCGCATGTAAAATTCTAAGCATCCGCGTACCTGGGATGAGAGTCTCCCCTATGTTTAGCACAACTACAATAGGGCTCTCCATAGCTCCACCGGCCATAGCCCATTTCAGGTGGGGATGGGATCCCAACCATTGGGTCCCATTGATGTTGCATTACCTCTTGCCACCACACACGCATAAGCTTCCCATGTTCAGTCTAAGGCCGACAAAGCCACCAGATTCATTGAGCGGATTCAGCACATCCACCAACATGTCCATGATATTTTGTAGAAATCCAATGCCAAGTGCAAGCAGTGCCATGATCAACAGAGGGTACTGCACCAGTTTCAGGTGGGAGACAAGGTCTGGTTACATTTGCAGAAAGAGCACCTTACAGGGCCCCATCGGAAGCTCCACCCACTTTTCTATGGGCCTTACACTATAACCAAGGCTATGGGTAGAAATTCTTTTTATCTCAACACTCCACCCTTCCTTGGATCACACCCAATGTTCAATGTGGACCTCCTTCGACCATATTTTCCACCCTTATTGGACACCTTAGATATTGTAGAACAACTGACACCAAAAGAGCTCAACCCTGACTGGATGGAACATGCATCCATTGATCAGATAGTGAACACACAAGTCAAGGGAACTTGCCAACAAAGGATCCAACTTTATCAGGTTGTCAAGGTAGGGAAGCTCCTACACCAAGGAAAGTGGCTCACCCAGGGCCAAATTCAACAAAAGTTTCCTCACTTGGTGAGGGAACTCAACGCAATGGAGGCCATTGCTTCCTAAGGGGGGAGGATTGATCCAGGTGGATATTGGTGGCTACCCACCTATTCCAATTGGCTCCTCTTGAAAGTTTTTAGTTCAACACATTCTTCTATACTTCTTTATAATTGTAGGTTCTACACTTTTGGGGCTGTTTGAAGCCCTACACATCTTCCATGTGGATATTGGTGGCCACCCACCTAATCCAAATGGCTTAGTTTGGAAGTTTTCATGTCAGTAGATCTTTTTGTACTTCTAGGACCATTTTGGGGCCCTAAACAATGTTTTTTTGGCTTACCACATTCAAACTATAGATGAAGTCAGAGTTTGATGACATAATGTGTAGTTCTCAGAAATACCTTTCCAACAGGCTATCACGCACCTAAAACGGAGGTCGTATGCAAAATTTACGACCCCGGGAAGTTGAGGTACCAACTTACCCATTGGGGCCCACATAACTTTTTTGCGTTTCATCTCCTAGGGTTAGGTTTTTGGATGTATAGGGTTTTGGAATTCACGAATAATGTTAAAAGGGCCTCTGGAGCCTCATTGTAATCATTATGCTTAGACAAATGCGCGTAGTAGCCGCATCTCTTCTCAAATATAGCTACCACCATTCGAGCAAGTTGTTTTAGTTCCGCAATTTTATAGTTTCAACCTATTTCATTTATTCAATAGAAGTTATTGTTCACTGGATATCCATTTTTATCTTTGTTTTATTGTATTCGGTCTATTATTCATTTCGTTCTACTCATAAATCTGTATTAGCCCCGTCCTTGGTACTTAGCCATAATAAAAAACTTAACTGTCGCCATTAATCCTTGTAGAGGGGTGGTACCAAAACTAGTTGGATTTATCAGCTTCACACCCTTGAGAAATAAATTGAATTGCTGGGAAATGTTGCATTCCTTAAATCAGACATCCTTGTCCTTATTCTGATTAGACTACATTCTCCTGGTGGATGCACCCAGTTGCACATGGCGTATTGTCATGCTTGGCTAGGTAGCACCCCATCCATGGGACATTTGAAATAAATATAAAACAATATTAAAGAACTAAAATACATACACAGGAATTGTTTAATGTTGAATAAAACTTTCTTTTAATTGTTGGTATCTAGCAATATATAAAGTCATTATTTCCACTTATCCAATACTATTATCAAATTTTTGACAACTTGGTTTGATTAAGAATTTGTCGAAACCTACAAGTCTATTTTTTTAACATTCATGAGTCTTGGATCATGGTAGAACCCTACTCGTACCTAAAATTTATCTCGAATTCTGATCATATATGTGGCAAGGAAGAGGGTGCAATGATCCAAATGCTTACAAATGTCATAACAAAATAGAAGTTCACACCATGTACAAAATGTGAGCATAGTGCACAACTCCAAGATAGATAAGTTACACAATAACTCCATAAATAATAGGAGAACCTCCTCCAAATAACTAATTACATTCATACATCAAAATTCATCTATCTCCAATAATGAATACATGATCTCTATATATAGCTATTCACACTTGCACATGAGTCCCCTTTACTACTAGGCCGACCCTATTACATATATATTTACACATTACATGTACATTTAGGCCCATATATGCCCCCCCCCTTGGGGTCATATCATATGCATTTATCCCTATATATGCTTCCCTTGGGTCATAACATAGTACCCTCCTTCAGAAATATTTGTCCTCAAAGCTTTGCAATTAAAGGCTTCACATGTGATGAAACCAAGTAATATAATTGTCTTATGTTCCTGCTTTCTTAATTCTATTGATGATGATATATCCTTCAAAAATCAATTATTTTTGGTTGTAATCCTTGGTGTCTGGTTGTTGATTAATTTTCTTTCCCTTGATTCCATGTATCATTGTTGAAGCTTCTCCAATTTGTCGTAGATATTGATCTATGCTAATATCTTGTTTAAGAGTGGTTTTTTAATGCTTTGTTCCACGAATATTGATAAGTATTCCATATTCTTCCTTCACAATGCTGATATCGACTTTCTAATCTTCCTTGAAATGTTTCCTGGTAATGAGGGTGTTGATATGGTTCCACTTTTGATGGTTTTTCATCACTCTGCATGTGCATTTCATCTATATTCTTTTTAGAGACGATGGAATTCTCTATCTTCCTTGCTTGTTCTTTGATTATTCTATCCTTGGAGATAATACCATCATATTTGGCATATACATCATTTAGATGGAGTTCAACTTCTTCAAGTATCTTCTGGAGACCTTCTTAAATCTTGTCTTCTTTCTCCTTTTGAAGTTGTAATGTCACCCCATTTATCAAATTATGATGCCCTTCTTCAATTCTGGATTTCATTTCTGATTTTACCTCATTAGTATTTATGGATTCCTCAACCTTCTTGCAAATTTCAAGTCTTTTGGCAGATTCTCCATCCAAGATCCTTGTTTCTTCTTGATTTTGATATTTCTTCTTTTCTCCTTTCAACATCTTAACCTCACCCAATATTTTTTTTATTATGGTTTCGTAATCTACATACCTCTTCATTTTTATTTTTCACTGCTTCCCTTGAATTATCCTTTTCCCGCCTTGCTTTGCTACTCTTTTCTTACTTTAGGTTCTTAACCTCCTTAATGAGTGATTCATTAAGGGAACATATATTAGATAGCTCCTCACCCTTCTTCTTAATCTCTTCCTTTTCTTTTTTAATTCATCTTGAATTCTATACAATTCCTCCATTCTTGTATCCCTAATCCATTTATCTGAGAAGAGTTTTTCAAAATTTTCCCATGTGGAGTAGAGTCTAGTATCTTGATCAAGGATTCTCCACCACTTATAAGCTTCACCATCAAAATTAAGGTTGCCTAAAAAGGGTTACTACAACGTTCTTTTACCATCCTCAACCATTCCACGGGATTGATTTCATCCTTATCTTCATCTCCTTTAAGTTTAGGTATTTCCATTGATTCTTAATTGAGGTCTAACCCCAACCCTTAACTCACAACCTAAATATATTAAGGATAATGATATTAAATGGTTATAGTCCTTGCTTCAATATAATATTTTGTTTTTCTTCTTTCCAATGGATTTTTAATCAGCTCAATTTGACATCCCAATCAAAATTTATGATCGTTTTAAGTAAACATACATGTGAAACACTGATTTGAAGTCTGTCCTGTTGGCCAACCTTCCTTTTGGTGTATTTCTGAAATTTCGCTCCCTATAAGTCTGATATTTCAACTCGTAGTATTCTGAAATGTCTTCTCTGCAATGCCATAGGTCTGACCAAAATTGGGCGTGTCAAATGAAAGTTATGGTAACTTTCCCAAACCCTACTAATTTTTGGCCTTTCCAGGAGAGTGAACTTGTACAACATTCCATGCACCCAATATTTGATATTTGATTTTTAAACTCACACCCAAAATACTATGGTATGCATGATTTCCAATGCAATTGGTCTCACAGAATTTAGATCTTCTATGAATAAGTTATGACTATTTTACCAGAAACACTTGTTTGAGACTAGTTACAAGAGTAGTTAAAAACCTTATCTTCTACATAGTGTATCTCTGAAAGTGAAATGACCTAGAAGATAAAATTTGTACCATGGGTACCTTACTAAGTATTATAAACATCCTCCAAGTTTCACTTTCTGAAGTGGCCCCGAAAAAAAAGTTATAGAAAAAATTCCATGACGACTTGTTTGAGGTGGAAAAACCCTAGGATCGATGCTCTGATACCAAATGTAATTATTGAAATGCTTACAAATATCAAAACATAACAGAAGTACACCCCATGTACATAATGTGAGCATGGAGCGCAAATCCAAGATAGATAAGTTACACAATAACTCCTTAAATAATAGGATACCCTCCTCCAAATAACCAGTTACATTCATACATCACAATTCACTTGTCTCCAATAATGAATACATGATCTATATATATAGCTATTCACACTTGCACATGATCCCCCTTTACTACTAGGTTGACCCTATAACATATATATTTACACATTACATGTACTTTTAGGCCCATATATGCCCCCCTTGGGATCATATGCATATCATATACATTTAGTCCTATATATGCTCCCCTTGGGTCATAATAGAGGGTGTGTGTACAACAAGGTAAATGTTGAGAGGGGAAGGAATACATACATGTAGTTTTTTACCTTACACACTAAAGTGAACTTAATGGTTCACTTCATGAAATCATCATCCATGAATAAACAACCCCATAATATCTATATCAAAATAGTAAATATTTATTAATATGAATGGATTATATGTGATTAATGAATTGAGATACAATGGTGTGTATATAAATACGGTGATAAGTCATACCCTTTAGAAAAATGAATGACTTATCATTATTACAATATAAATGTAAATTGTAACTTGTGACTATTATTACATGATAATGATTTATAACATCATGGTAATAATTTTGATATACATTAGGTATATTAGATGTCCTCTCACTTAACATAGTTTTTAAAAGAACTGCAATAGAACATCTATTTAGATAGAATGATCCATATTCTTGTAACTTTAACCTATTTTATAAGGTTGAGGTCCCAAGGCAATATGATATTTTAATCCTTGAACAATATTGTTGCATCACAAAATGATCAATCCATCATAGGTGGATTTTTCTATAAATATATGTTGATAAGATTCTTGGTTTGAGCTTCTTTATTTTTTATTTCGAGTTGTATTAATGTTTGGATGCTTTGGCATGTAAGTAAAACATTGACTTTAATTAGGTAACTTCAGACATTTATATGTTGATTCTTGTGTGTTGTTGAACTTCTTTAGTATATTTAATGATACAATATCCAGATAAATTGATCCTTTTTGATATTTGATTTTTTTATTCACTAATGTGACAATATCCTTTGGTTGAGATATGAATTCATCAATGGAAATTGGCGGGCCTTCAACAATAATTGAATCTATACATGCCAACTTGTCATCGAATTGTTTCTTGATCTCAACTCCTTAATGACCTTCATCTAATAAAATTCCATTAGTGATGACATTCGATTTTTCCACTTTAATTGAGTTGATGAGGGATTCCTTACAACCTTTCTTGATTCAACTAGATTGATACGAGTTTCTTTGTCAATGGGTTGCTTCTTGATTTTATGTTGTGTTCTTCTCATTCTTTAATTGTAACTAATTTTTTGTTATAACTTCTCATGCAAGAAATTTCTTCATTGTTGTTAAATAGGTCCTTACTAACATTTTTAATCTCTTCCCTGTGATAATTCTTTATGTTTTTTCTATTTTTGAATCTATTTTATTTTTTGTTGAAATTAATGAACTTTGGTATCTTGGAAATCTATTTTCCTATGGGTTTGAACAATCTCTTCATCTTTGTCGACGAGGATATTGTTCAAATTTATTAATTTTTTTCTTCTAAATCTTCATAACTTTGTTGTGGTGATTCCTCATTATATTGGATTGCATCATTTTGCACATTGCATATATAATTTAATGAGGGAAATTCCATGCATAACTTCATTACACGATCCTGTAATGTTATCTTCTTCCTATTATGGGAAAATGTTGAATATTTCCTTTTTAAATTTAAGGTCAAAACACCCCATCCTTCCATCCATGTTTGATCTTAAATGATGTTAATGTTTCCACACATAGAGCATACCCCAAACTATGATTTGAACCTATAATCACTAGTCGACACTTGTATATTTTTCACATTATAACATTTTTTTGTTAAAAAATAACTTTTCAATTGTATTTGGCTCGAAGATTTACAATTGATTTGTCAATCCTACTTTAATGTAACTATCACTTTTTTCAAAGGTAATAGTGATGATAATGAGTTTATCTTCATAACCCTTTGTACTTTTAATATAGAAGAAACACTTTTTTTTTCCATGAAATACATATCCCATGGAAATTCATTAGGCACTTCCCCTCATTTCAAGGTTGGTACCCAAGGTAAACCAAATTCTTTAGGGCTCAAGGCCAATACAACAATATACTCATTAAAAGTTCAACATGTCACATGTGAGAATTGATATTGGGTGGGGAGGATAACACTCCTCCTCACAACCACCCATGCTATTATAAAAGAAACACTTTGAAATCTGTAGGAATAAATCTGCTTCCTTTTTAAATATCACAATCCATGATTACTACAACACTTTAAATAATATTCAAATATTATCCTCACAATAAACTATTTTTATGAAATTTATTATTCACTTCAAATACTTATTTGTAAACTGAATTTATTTTTCAATCCTCATGAGTGATGCATTTTCAAACATAATTATATTTCTTTATAGAAAAAGTAAAATAATTTATCCTTCCTATCTGTGATCTCTTCACAAGAAAAATATTTCCATCTCTAGTAAAATGCTCCACCTCCACACACACACACACACACACATATTCAAACAAATGCTCCACCTCCACACACACACACACACATATTCAAACATAATTCAAAATAATTTTTCCTTAATATTTGTGATCTCTTTACAAGGAAAATATTTTCATCTATAGTAAAATGCTCCACCATATATATATATATATATATATCCATGTTATGGCAAGGTCAATAACCTATAGCATATTTTTTGGTTTTGTAGAAAGTTTCACGATTCTCCTTGTGAATAGAATGATTATCTTTACAAGTAATATGCTGACACAAAGTTCACCTGGAAAATTTCTTTGTTAAGAGATCGAAGGCCTTGTGCTTGATTTCAATATTAGTATAAATGCATTTAAAATTGAAATTGTGTTCCACATTTAGCAAAACACAAGTCACGTTATGTTTAAAACTAAGATCTTGAACCTTATATTTCAATGGATTGACACTATCTCCATTAGGGTCAATCTCTCATTGCATATTCAAACTCAAGTAGAGTCATGTTTCTTAGATTTGGAGAATGTATGTCAAGTGTTGTAGTAATAGTGCAAGGCTCCCTACATGGTGAGTCATGTCCTATCGGAGCTCTCAAAGTTGTGGTTGTCATTGTTGTCATAAGTGTTTAGACAAGGGTGGAGGCATCTTAAGAGTTGTTATTGGGATGCCAAATAGGGGCCAAGAAGAGGGATGCTTAACAAATTTGGCTTTATGGTGAACATGATGAGGTTCCCTAATCTTTACTAGACCACAAGTTGCCATGGATTTCCCTTGGAATTTATAAAGAATGTTCATCTTACATAGTGGATAATTGTATTATATTATAAGGAGGTTGCATTCTTTTTCAATGAGAAAATACTTGATGTTTCAATCCCATAGTGGTGATCATCATCAAGAGTCTTTATCCTCCTGATGATGATGATCCCTACTATGGGATTGAAATGTCGTGTATTTTCTCATTGAAAAAGAACACAACCTCCTTGAAGACTCTCGATGATAATCCCTATTCTAGGATTGAAACATCGAATATTTTCTCATTGAAAACGAACGCAGCGTCCTTATAATATAAAATAATTTCTAAAAAACCTAAAGCACACGAAATATAATAATTAAACACTATTAATGGTGTACCTCCACTATTTTCTTTTTCTTAAGCCAAAGGATAAGGACCCTCACTCTATGGTAATATGGTAACTCATCAAAGACTTTGGGGAAAATGGTAAAAGAAACCATTTACCTTAAAACATAAAACTTTGATTAATAAATAAATAGTCCTCAATGCCATAAAACTTATCCACGACAAAAATATGATCATATGCTTTTAGGAATTTCGTCAAAATACGAACCATGTATTAGTCTTCTTTACTTTAAGA
This sequence comes from Picea glauca, assembly GCA_000966675.3. Classification (NCBI taxonomy): domain Eukaryota; kingdom Viridiplantae; phylum Streptophyta; class Pinopsida; order Pinales; family Pinaceae; genus Picea; species Picea glauca. The sequence continues at coordinate 37,662 of JZKD02S2161588.1, forward strand.
TTCTACTTAGTTATCCTTAAAATCTAGATGTCTTAAGAATACCGGAAAATGCACAAATTTTTAGAAGTTGTAGCTTGTGAATACGCTACTACATGGCAATGGTGATGAAGAGTTTTAGGATTGTTTTTTAATATACTTATGGATTTCAAATTGACTAATATCTATGTTTGGTCAAATATTTCAAATCGACTAATATCTATGTTTGGCAAAAGTTGGCAATGTTGTTTTCAAATTGATTAATATGTATTTCAAATAGACTAATATCTATGTTTGACAAAAGTTTGTAATGTTGTTTTCTTATAGCAAAATTGTTTATCCATTCTTACCATATTAATATTAATCTTTTTTCATTATGATGATTTTTTTTTCGCAATAACTCTACTTCTTTAATGTGCAAATTGAATGACTAAAAGTGTCTACCAAAAACATGGACATTCTTGTTGATTTATGGCATTATGTTTTGATGAATTACAAAGATGAGCACTCCTTTAATGTGCAAATTGAATGAACAAAAGTGTCTACTAAAAACATGGACATTCTTGTTGATTTATGACATTATGCTTTCATGGATTACAAAGATGAGCTAGATTCATGTCCATCATTCAACTATAGGGACTAGTGAAATAGGAAATCATAATTGCCTTCTCCTACTCTAACTTTATGAAAAACCAAGATATTTGTTGTTCGTCATAATAGCCATTTTGGTGCATCTATGACAAAGATTGAGGATGAGAATTGCACTTTTAGTTGACATTATGCAAAAATAAAAAATAAAAAAAATACTACTTAGATAGTGGTAGAAAGATAGCAAGATGGATGACCATTATTTCATGATGGCTCAACTTATTTCAAATGGATTATTTCAATTCTAAGAAACATGCATATGCTCAACTCATTACAATGTGTTAACCAAGTAAATATTGTTGTTTTATCATGCTTTTCTCTTAGTACACATGTTATTTTATCATGCTTTTCTCTTAGTACACAATTGAGTGTTTGTTCACATTTCCCCTCACTAAATGAAATAGAGTGAAATATATAAAACATTAAGGAGTGAAAGGCTCATGTTTAATGATTCCTAATATTAGTTTTTGTCCACCAAAAGAAATGAGTGATATAACAAATGAGATAATAGTTTAAAAATTGAAAGAATTTCTCTCTATATATATGATGATTTTGAACTATAAATTCATGTGTTAGATTTTCACTAGTTGTATTAACATACCAAATTTTAAAACCAACATAGCATGGGTAATTAGCGGATAATAAGGGAATGAGGATGTCACTCACCTCAATTTCTTGGTGTAAGCTTGCATAGATGTCGTTGAACTACTGAGTTGGCGGTGTCAAGGAAAGTACATAACCTTGTGTTGGGTAGGTCATGCCATACAAACCAGATGGGTGAACAAGATTGAAAACATCCCATCTTGGGTATATGCAATACACAAATGGGAGATGGGAATTTTATAAGTATTCTCCATGAGGGTGGGTTGGCAGAGGCAAGGAGGTTGCGCTTATCTTGTCAACACAAGGATGCTTATCTTGTCAACATAGGCATCATCTTTGCAAACGTAACCATGCTTTTTAATATTTTTGTATTGAAAACAATGGAAATTTCCATAGACTTCTTCTACTTGATTTGACTAGATGTTGCTCTTCCAAAAAGTTAGATTTTTTTTTCCATGTTATGAAGGCTGGTTAACGACAAGGCTTGAAATCATTACAATAATATATTCATTAAGAGCTTAACATGTCACTTGTGGAAATTGGACCTGAGTAGAAATGATTACAATCATTCCTCCAACCACTTAAGCTAAATTCAATTGACTTACAAACAACCAGACTTACCAAAACTTTGAGGAAGTTTTACCAAAAGCTTGCATTCCAATGAATTCAACTTAAACCGTTGAGAGTTTGCTAAATTCTTCAGGTAACCTTGACAATTTCTTGCATCCGGACATGTTCGAACTTTAAATTCTCTCATTGCTATGAGGGAATCAAAATCATTAAGCCGTTGCTCTAACTTTTTATTTTTTATATTTGATATTTTAAAAATAAAATAAAAATATACATGGTTTAGATTTCTTGGCCGAAAAAGGGAAACTGAAAGAGTTTCAGCCACGACTAAAGATTACGTATTACAGTCATCCAAGGCCTTATTAGTCCCTGCCGGAAGGCCAAGGGCAGGGACTATAGCGATGAGTTCATCGCTGACTTTCAATTAGTTGTTAGTTGACTTCGAAATTTTTGTAGAAATGGTAATGTTTAA
>JZKD02S2161610.1:0-13797 GCA_000966675.3 Picea glauca
CAGGAACAAAATGTGATTTGTGTTGCTAGTTTCATACAATGCTTTAAGAGTTGTCCATGTTGCAGCAGAATTTGTAGCGTCTCTAATATGTGGAATTATGCTATCTTTAACTGACATGCGCAACAATACCTTTGCCTTGTTTTTGCGCTTCTCCCAGTCTTGGATCTGTGCTGCTGTTGCATCGATAGTCGCATCAGGTTTCAGTTCAGTTCCCTTCATAATGTTCCAGACACCATAGCCCTCCATGAGCGTCTGCATATTGAATTTCCAGTTAATGAAGTTTGAGCCATCTAACTTGTTGGCTTCGTTGAGGTAGGTCTTTGCCAGCGGATTCACCATCGCTGCAATTTAGTCTCTTCAAGAAAATCACCAAGGATATGAAACTTTTTTGTCGCTCTGCCTTTGGATACCACCGATCCAACTCAATCTCGGCTCTCAACTTTCACACACAAAATCTCACAAATAATATTCTCTTAAATAAACTTTAATATCCACTTATACTTCAAAATAAAGCCCACTTTCAATAAAAAATCACTTCACAATTTCTTAAATCTCTTACCCTCCTTAATAAACTTCTTTATAGTCCATATAAAGTTTTAAACTCCACATGCATATGCTTTATCCACTTTTAATAATAATAATAAAATAATAACTCCCTTTTTCTTATTTGCATGTATAAGAAAAAACTTCTTATTCAAAACTCACCACCACCATGTATAAATTTTGAATGCACTTTTATTTTTAAATGCTCAAAAAACTAAAAGGCACTTATGCATGCAAGATCTCTCACCATGCATGAAAACTTTTCTCATGCACCAGCAACCTCACCGCACCAACAACCTCACGATTAGCACATTCACTCCAACCTCATGCTCCAGATATAAAAAGAAACTCGCATGTGAAAAACAAATAACTTACACTCAGGCTTACACTTTGAATGCAGCCACCACTCGTGGGTAAATCACAATGCATGCAAATATGTAACTACTAGGGTACGCACAAATATGGTAGCTTGGAGATCCGATCTCCCTCACAAATTAACCTTAGGCTACATTGATTCCAGTCTGCAATGGGAACGAGCAGTCAATAATGGTGTAGGCTTCGACGGCAAGAACCCATGCGACCTCTTCACGATTTTCACTTCAACCTTCATGAGACTTCGACGGCAAGAACCCACATGACCTCTTCACGATTTGCACTTCAACCTTCACGCTTGCTCCCAAGCTTACTCTGCACGCTCTGATACCAAGATAAAATAAACCATGCAAACAAACACAATAAGGCTACGCTCACTTCTGTATTCAATGAAGATGGATTACATCTTTATATAGGAAAAGACTCTCCTGAGTCGACTACATGCAAACCAAAGACAACTAGACTCTTAACTAAGAACTGACTCTTAACACGCCTACAACTGACTCTCACAACTGAAGCTTATAACTGGCACTTACAACTCGCGCTTTCTCCATTATTTCCAGGTCGGTGCCCTTTATCTCCTTTACTATTCATCTTGGTGATGGAGGGTCTCAGTTTAATGCTAAAGAAATGGCAAGAAGAAGGAAAATTAACCGGCTTAAAGGTTTCTAGAATTGTTAATATCCTTAATCTATTTTTCATAGATGATGTTCTAATCATGATTAGAGATTCATTACATGAATGGAAGGAGATCAACGACCTTTTAAAAGTCTTCTCTCGAGCATCCAGAATGGAGATCAACTTGTCTAAATCTGTTGTTCATTATTCAAGTATTGAAGGTGACCTTTTAGAGAAATTCAAGGATTTTTTCCCTTACAATTTAGTGGACTTCAAGTCAAGCTTTCATTATCTGGGCTATTTTTTGAAATCTGATAAATACAAAGCTGAGGACTAGATGTGGCTAATTTCAAATTTTGAAAAAAGGATAGACGATTGGTGTAACAGATGGATTTCTCTTGGTGTGCGCTCTATTTTTATAAAAGCAGTTCTTGAAATTCAACCGGTATATTGGATGACATCGGCAACGATTCCGACTTCAATACTTAACATGATCAGACAACTAATCTTTAATTTTCTTTGGTCGGTCTTTAGTTATAAAAACCGCATTCACCTCTATAGGTGGGAAGACATTTCTAAACCAAATCTATATGGGGGTTGGGGCTTGAGGAATATCTTTATGTTTAATAGTGCACGATCGGAAAACACTCCATGGCAAGTGTTGATGAAGGAAGAAATCTAGCACAATGTTATTAAATATAAATATCTTCCATATTGTTCAGTGGCTGCCTAGTTTAGAATGGCCTCATCCAGAGTGTCTTCTACATCACAGACTTGGAAAAATATTTTAAAAGCTTTACTGCTCATTACACATTGGCTAAGCTGGAGACCAGGTTTAGAACAATCGATTTTAATTGGCAAAGATATGATACATGGGTTGGGGTCCTCCACTCTCCTTTCACCCAAGCTCATAGATGATTTATATAAGAGAAACATTACCTATCTCTATCAGGCTAGTGGACGGACACAACCAGGTTCTATTTTCTCAAACTGGAAATACAGTGGAGTTCTTTCCCTCTCAGGTGACTTGGCTTTAGAATGGGACTGTTATTGCAGAGCTTTATCAGGCTCAGAAATTTACTTACAAGACAGAGATGATGAGCTATATTGGACTGGCAGTGATAAGTTTGGTTTGGTATTCTAACAATTAAGAATGTCTATAGAGCCATATCTACGATAACTTGGCAACAACCAATTTGTTGTTGGAGGAAATATTTTTGGACTTGGAATATTGCTTTAAAAATCCAATTTTTCTTATGGCTTGCATTGGAAAATAAGATTGTCACTTGGGATACTTTACTTACCAAAGGATGGGAAGGGCCTAGCTTTTGTATCTTATGCACAAATGGTCCAGAATCTGTTAGCCACTTACTGATAAACTGTTGTTTCACAAAACAAGTTTGGCTCTTGATCTTAGGATGTCTAAATTTAAGGTTTGATTGGGAGGGATTGAATCTAAAGCTTTGTTATGATAATTGGATCTATCAGGCTCCAGAGTTCGCTACATTGCCAACTCTTGTTAGCTGGCATATATGGCTAGAGCGTAATAGGGCCATATTTGAAAATGGGAGCCATTATGTTGACTGTGTTGTTTACAATACCCTTGGCATTTTTAATAAACCTTCAATACCTTTGCAATTTACTCCTTTACGAACCAATAAGGCTATTTTCCAGGCAGGGTCTTCTGTGGGATGGTTTGATGGCGCTGCATTATCAAATGGCATACAAAGTGGTATTTGAGGTTTGATTAAGATCAGTGATAAAACTTTCATCAAATGGACCTTCAACTGTGGCCCTTGTACCAACACAAGGGAAAAGTTTCTATGAGTCTGGGAAACACTGTTACTACCAACAAGACTGCATATTATCAATTTACAGGTACTTGGAGATTCAAAAATAATTAATAAGGTCTGTTTTAGAGAACTCAACAATTTCTTCAAAAAACTCAGCTTTTCCCATACCTTCCAAGAATACAACATGGAGGCAGACAAACAATCAAAGAAGGCGCTCAAGGAACAAGAAGGGAAATTTTGCTATACTCAATGGGAAGATGGAAACTAAGGGCCTACTTTATGTATAAATTTATAAAAGTTTAACTATGTTGATAGAGTAGTTTCTAAATAATTTTTGAAATATGGTAGAGGTTAAAATTTCTGTATAACTCTAATATGATGGATTTTCAAAGGGAAGACTAATATGTAAATCCTGAGCTAATGTATATCTTGAACTTAACCCCAAAGCCTATGTGCTAGAAAGAACAGAGTTTTTAGATAATTTTGAACAAGAATTAGAATTAGCATATGTACACAATTATATACATAAGCATATATACACAATTATATACATAATATATTGAGAAATTTTCAATTGGAAAAATAGTAACATCTTTTCCATAGTACCTGTAGAGTTCCTGTGCATAAGATCATCTCTTCTATACTGGAATGTGCAGTATATACAAATAAAGAATTAAATTTTATACACTCCTATACTTTGAAGTTACAGCTAAACTCCCAGTATATACAAATAAAGAATTGAATTTTATACACTCCTATACTTTGAAGTTACAGCTAAACTGCCTACATTTTTTTAATGTTTTATTGTATCTCTTTACTCGTCCCAGATATTGTGCATAGTCTCCTAAGGATGAAATTCTATAATAAACCTACACATCGTACTGAACTTCCCCCCAAAAATCATACCAATACATACTCGGAGTATTAATATTTTTATTTCTTAGAAAAAAAAACAGAAGATGCACTCTTTACATATCATTTAACTTCTATAAAAACAGAAGGCTTTCACATTACTGAGTACTGGAAAACACATTTCTTATTTATCAACGTACACTGACCTTAACTGTGCCAACTTCTTTAATGGCGTCCACAATCTTGAGCTGTTCTGTAATTTCTGAGCCGCCTATGGTAGAGATCACGATGTCAATGTCCTTCATTGAATTTACTAAGGAGTTGTGGTCAYTTAAAAGTCCCTGCAAGCATGTGCATGAATTAAATCATAACCCAGGTACATATTTTTTTKATATATTAACCTATGAATGGCTATGATTAAGACAACAAAATAGTTACACAGTAGAATTGGGAGGTCATAGAGGGAAACGATAAAAACAACTTATATAGTAGAACTGGGAGATTATATACATAAAGAATGTGGACGCCGGAGTCCTTCAGTTCTTGGACGCGCTGTCCTTTTGCCGGATCAGAAGCAGTGGAAGGACGTACAAGGGCATACGTAGGATGACCAGCAGCCACAGCTTGTTGAGCAACAAAGCGGCCAATGTAACCTGTGGCTCCAATCAACAGTATTCTAGAGGCGGTGGACGAATCTAGAAGAGGATTCACCATCTCAGAATTGGTTGTTATAGAGGCGTTGACAATAGACGTCGAATTTTCCTCCATCTCTGCAGCTGCGTAGAGCACAGGAAAGGTCACTACAGTACCCCAGACCGCCATTGTTTTCTCTCAATTTTCTCTGATCTTATACACCGATTCTCAACTTCCAAGTCTGGCTGAAGAACAGGTCTTATGATCAACACCGGTTCTCGACTTCCGAGTCTTACCTAACTCCAGAAGAGAACACGTCTTATGATCAACTGCGCCCGCAACATGCCGTTTTATAAGAGAAGAAATTTCTATTTTTTGGAGTAATATTGGCTTTAAATTTCTATTTTCGGAGGATTATGGGCTTGAATATCGCGTTCACGGATTTCAGACGAGAAATTTTTATTTTAAAGATTAAACATATACATAAAATAAATATATAAACACACAAAATACATTAAAAATAATAATAAATAGTTTTAACTATGTTTTAACTATAGATAAAAAAAAATTGTAAAATAAAGCTCCACTTTATCAAACATAAATTAATAAATAGTTTTGTCTATGTTCTAACAATAGCTAAAAGACTTGTAAACTAAAGTTCCACTTTATCAAAATGAGTTAGAAAAACTTGTTTTGCATTTTGCATGATAACGAGGCATGTGTCTGTAACAGAGAGTTATTTTTTGCCATTTTTAATGAGTGGTAGTTTCACCTTATGCTATAATCCCATTGTACACCCATGCAAGATGCATGCGCAACCAAAACCCCCACAGGCAAATCGGCCTAACCACGGTCAATGTTTAAACGGTATACTTTTCCGTAACGTAATAGCTTCAGTGTTTCAACAACAAATTGACACATTACTGGTAGTCGGACGTTATCATTAATGTGGGAGAAGGAATATGATAACTAACATTATCATTAATGTGGGAACGAGTATCTTAACGTAATTGCCTTTCGCTTATATCTCTACTCTCCTTTTCTAATAAACCTAAAAACTATAATAATTAATAATTAATATCCTAAAAACTATTGTTAAAAATAGAAACCTAAATAATAATAATAAATATAAATTTGAGATACAAATAAAATTTTAAATAATTCCATATAATCCCTTACTTTTTAAAATCTAATAAACCAATTAAAACCAATTAAATCTTAGTAAAATAGAAACCTAAATAATAATAATAAATATAAATGTGAGATACAAATAAAATTTTAAATAATTCCATATAATCTCTTACTTTTTAAAATCTAATAAACCAATTAAATCTTAGTAAAGATTAGTCATCATCCTTAATATAATAAGAACTCCAATAATAATACTGAATTCGTATGTCATTCACACACAAACCATGTGTAATGCTCATGCGTGAGGTTGGTCGCGTTTATAGATTAAGAAAGTGTAAGCACATCAACCACCCTCATTGCTTCCTGGTCGTGGTCGAGCCCACTCTCCTATGAATTAATTTAAATAATAATGTTGAAAAGGTTATTGATGAATTAATTTAAATAATAATGTTCCGTATAGCAGCCGCAAATCTGCCTTGACACCACATAATGTCTTCTTTCAATTCTCTTGTAAGGTTCCATGTAGCAAGCCATGGCACTGTACTCACCTAATATTAACTTTTGGATTTGGAGTCAAAAACATTTTGATTTTGCACGTGTTTGAGACTCTTTTATAAATATTTKTAATGTTTGAGACAACGTGATGTATTGAAAATTCTTAACTATATGTTCCATTCAAAAGAGTTTGATTCAAAAGATGAACATATTTCTAAAAACTTATAAAGTGCACAATATTTACTATAAAATTTAAAAAACTTATAAAGTGCACAATATTTACTAGAAAGTCTAAGAAAAATACAAGATTAAATAAATCAGAATAGTCTTAAAAAACTTATAAAGTGCACAATATTTACTATAAAGTCTAAGAGAAATCTAAGAGAAATACAAGATTAAATAAATAAAATATAATACTTAATTGTATAATTAAGTTGAAAGGCATAGATCTATTGATAATGGGCACATTTAATGATGTCGTCCTTTCAAATCAATGAACGAGATCTCACAACCTGTTTACTTTTTAACATTTACTTAATTAGATTAAGAAATTACTGTGTGACCATCTAATTGCCACGTTCAAATGATTAACAAACTTAATTGAAATTACAAATTTACTCCACTATTAACTTTTTATCATTTTATAGTATTAGATTTACATTTGTTCCACGTTTACTTACTTGGAAACAATGGAGCACTACTTAGTTACGTAGATAAACTCTACTCTAGTGTTTAATGTAGATTATATTCTCTTGGTGTTTGTTGTAACCGCCTAAGTAGATTGGATTCCTATATTATGATGTAATTTGTCTTCATTGAACAAGATAGATTGTGAGCATAATCTCACTGGTGTGTTTTCTCCTAATTCTAAGTTTGTATGAGAGCCAAGGTAGAGACAGATCGGTGGATCCGAAGGCAGAGCGACGTACTGCTCAGTACAAGAGAAAATTGATGAAAGTTGCATCACAACGAAACCACAAATTCAAGAGGTGGCTGACCATCGTACCTGTTGGGAGGAGACAGAGTGTTGATAAGCTCATGCACCTAGAGAGGAAGGGTGCGTTGATTTCGAAAGACCGTTTGAGTGAATTTTTCACTATTCCAATGCACCTGTGAGGTGATGGGAAGAGCACTGAGGTTGTTTGCGTATTCTTGGTGATTCACCACCTTTAGAATTGAAGTGTGTTTGGTGATACAAGGATCCATTGTCTGATTGGACGAACAGACACTTGCATAAATGGTGAATCTGCTGACAGAGACCTACCTCAATGAAGCCAATAAATTAGATGGCTCAAATTTCATCAATTGGAAATTCAAAATGAAGAACTTGATGGAAGGTTATGGTGTATGGACGATTGTGAAGGGATATGAAGCGAAACTCGATGCGGCTATAGGTGTGATAGAGACACAAATCCAAGATTGGGATAAGCACGAGAACAAGACCAAGGTATTGTTGCATATGTATATTAAAGATAACATAATTCCACATATTAGAGAAGCTAAAACTTATGTTGAAGTGTGGATAACGCTTAAAGATTTGTATGAAACTAGAAATACAAATCGTATTCTTTTCCTAGAAAACTAAATTGCTAGGCATTAAGATGGATGGAAATGAATCTGTTAGTTCATTTTTGGGTCGCATTAAAGAGGTGAAAGACAAGCTAGGAAATATAGAGGAAACAGTTCCAGCATTGATCTTGTCACAATTACCTTAAGTGGTATGCTAGAAGACTATTAGATGTTTATAACAGGTCTCGTGGTAAGGGACAAACCTCTTACTTTTGAAGAATTGACACGTATTTTATTGCAAGAGGAAGCGAGGCGCGCAAATTTGAAGCCTCATAATTCAGACTTGGAACTGTGGTCAAATAAGAGATCCCCAAGAGGAATATCAAGGAAAAGAGGCAGAGGAGGCAGTTCATTGCAGAGAAGACAATATCCAAGGCCGAATCAAGGTATGTCATCTAATATGAATGAGTCGAAGAGTTTTTTTTATTGTGGTCGACTTGGACATCTTATTAGAGACTGTCAGAAGAAGAATAGTGATGAGGCTAGGAATACACCTAGAAAACATTCAGGTCATTATGCAGAAGAATCTTCAAATAATGATCTCATATTGTTTATTGCTAGTGATGATATTGATGAACCCCCGAATTTTGATTCATGGGATCTTAGACTGTTTGTGTCTAATGTTTCTTTGTCTGTTGAAAACAATGATGTTGATGCATGGTTTGTGGATTTCAGAGCATTAGTACATATGACATGTAACAAGAAGTGGTATACTAATTTTAAAGAAACACAGAATGGTGCCAGCATATATGTTGGAGATGATCGCACTCATCAGATCAAGGGATACAGAGATATTCCAGTAACATTGTCGAATGGTATTGTTCGTCACATTCGCAATTTTGTGTATGTGTTAGTGATAAAAAAAAATTGATCTCTATGTCCACCATTACAGATCAAAACTTGAAGGTTGAATTCTTCAAGAATTATTGCATAGTGAAGGATCTGTTTGACCAATACAGAACTGTTGCAACGAGAGTCAGAGCAGGAGGACTATATAAGCTTGATGTTACTAGCAAAGAACATCATGTACTGACTTCTGCAACTATGCCAACATAGAGTCCTTGGCATCAAAGGTATGGCCACATCAATCATCATGATTTATTGTTATTACAGAAACAAAATATGGTTGAAGGACTTCCCATGTTAAAGAATGCGAATGTTGCTTGTGAAGTATGTGCATTAGGAAAGATGAACAGAGATGAATTCCCCTCTAATCCTGATAGGAAAAAGAGAGATGTGTTAGATCTTGTGCATATTGATGTTTGCGGACCTAAGCAGACTAGGTCTTTAGGAGGTGCATTTTAATTTATGTTATTTATTGATGATTGCACGAGATACACATGGGTTTATTTCCTTAGAAGAAAAAGTGATGTTTTTTATTACTTTAAGGAATTCAGAGCCATGGTGGAAAAGCAGACAGAAAAATCCATCAAAATCCTTCGTTCAGATCAAGGGGGAGAGTATAAATCAGGGGACTTCATCAAATATTGCACATATCATGGAATAGTACAACAGTTTATAGTACCCCTCACTCCACAACAAAATGAAGTTGTTGAAAGGAAAAGCATAACTCTGGTAGAGTGTGCACACAATATGATGAAACGTAAGAATCTCTCGAATGCATTTTGGGCTGAAGCCATAAGTACCGCAGTTTATTTAAAGAATAGAAGTCCAAGAAGGTGTCTTGATAATATTACTCCTTTTGAAGCCTTGTATGGTTCCAAACCTGCAGTTCATAATTTGAAAGTATTTGGGTGTAAGGCTTCTACACATATTCCAAAGGAGAATAGGAAAAAATTGGATGCTAAAGCCATTAAATGTATTTTCATAGGTTACTGTTCTAAATTCAAAGCATACAAACTGTTTGATGTTTCTACTCACAAAGTATTTGCGAGTAGAGATGTACTTTTCCATGAGCAGGAAGTAGGAAATCATGACAATAGTTCAGTCATGAGGAATGGCATAGACTTCTTGATGAAGGAGTTAAAGAAGAGAAGAAACAACAATAACCACCACAACAACAACCACAATTGCAGCAAAAGCCACCACAACAGCATCCACAACTGCAGAGACAACAACAAAAATAAGAAGGACTCAGTGATATGGACACTTCAAGCAGTCAAATTTCACCTAGTGGTGAAGACAGATCTTCACAAAGTGGGGAGGAAGATAATCAGTTGAGAAGATCTTCACGGCAGGTTCAACTCCTTGAGAGGTATTAAGACTATGCCCTAATGAGTAGCATTTCAAATGTCATAGAACCCATGAGTTTTAATGAAGCCAATGAACATGATGAATGGTGAAATGCAATGGAGGAAGAATATGAAACTATAATGAAAAACAATACTTGGGAATTGACTGAATTGCCTAAACATACAATTCCCATTGGATGCAAATGGATATACAAACCCAAGTTTAAACCAGATGGTAGTATAGACAAATATAAGGCTAGATTGGTGGAAAATGGGTATTCACAAACATAAGGTATTGATTATGCTGAAACATTTGCACCAGTAGATAAATTGAATATTATCATATTGTTAATTGTTTTAGCTACAAAGTACCATTGGAAGCTACACCAATTAGATGCTAAATCTTCATTTTTGAATGGTGAGTTAAAGGAGGAGGTTTACCTTACTCAACCTGAAGGGTTTGTGGAACATGGGAAAGAAAAATTAGTGTGTAAGTTAAATAAATCATTGTATGGACTAAAACAGACACCTAGGTCACGGTATGAGAAGATATAATCTTTATTTCTTCAACGGGGTTTTATGAGGAGTAAGAGTGATCCAAATCTGTATACCAAATTTGATAAGCATGGGTATGTACTATTGATTTCCTTATATGTTGATGATTTAATAATTACAGGAAATGCAGGGAAGTTAATTGAAGAAATCAAGGATAAGATGATACAGAGATATTCCAGTAACATTGTCGAATGGTATTGTTCATCACATTCGCAATGTTGTGTATGTGCCAGGGATAAAGAAAAATTTGATCTCTATGTCCACCATTACAGATCAAAACTTGAAGGTTGAATTCTTCAAGAATTATTACATAGTGAAGGATCTGTTTGACCAATATAGAACTGTTGCAACGAGAGTCAGAGTAGGAGGACTATACAAGCTTGATGTTACCAGCAAAGAACATCATGTACCGACTTCTGCAACTATGCCAACATAGATCCATTATTAAACTTTTGTTTTTGACAAATGAAATATACTCCAACAATCTACAGGGACTCTATTTTGTGATGAGTATAGTTTTGAATCTAATGGATGAATATTATAATTTCTAGAATTTTTTTAAGTTGACCAATAAAAAGTTGCACATTTTAAACACATGTTTCCCCCCACCATGTATCTATCTTAATTTTTACTTAAAAGTAAAATCTAAAAATACCCCCACCATGTATCTATCTTAATTTTTACTTAAAAGTAAAATATAAAAATACGAGAACAATTTAAGGATTTTGAATATAATTTTTTCATAATTTTCAACTGTGTATTTTTAGAGATATGGATTTTTCATTTCACTCTAACATAATGTCACCTAAAAATATTATGGGGTGTTTTTTTTATAAAATTAATTAATGCAACTCACATGCAACCTGTTATCTTCTGTTTACTCCACTTTGTTTTTCCCTGGAATAATTAATTATCTCTCCAATAATTAATTAATGCAACTCACATGCAACATGTTATCTTTTGTTGACTCCCACTACTTTTCCTTGTAATAATTAATTATCCCTCCAATAATTAATTATCCTTACAATAATTAATTATATTTTGTTTACTACCACCTTACTTCGACATGCAACGTGTTAACTCCTCCTTTACTTTTTCGATAATTAATTAATGACACGCAATAATTAATTAACTATCCCTTCAATGATTAATTGATATTTTTCAATAACTAATCACTTGTTGCAACCACTTTAATTGGTGAAGCTTCCTGATGACCTTTTAGAGGCTTCTAGAATATTCTTAAGGGACCTCCAACTTCATAGTTTCATATCTCCTCAACCACAATGAACTACGTGGTGTACCATATATCACTAATGTTGATTAAGGTTGGTTGTCATTGATGTCAACCCTTGAAGAAAGCCCCGTAGCACAAAGGTTTGGGTAATGGACCCAAGATTGTTTTATGTAAATATGACTCATTATTTTTTTTTCATGGTTGATAAGAAGTAAATATGGATGAATTCCAAAGTGGTCCTCTTATGGTGAAAGCCCTCACAGGAAGACGCTTTGCAGAGTAAGAGAACCCATGCTTAATTGTGGAATAATGAGATGAAGGACAATGAATTTGTCAGGGAAACTATCCTAGATGGATAGTTCTTGTCATGCCATTTCCGGTGATATGTAGAATGTCACATAACTCCTCACGGTTAGAGAGTTATGACCATGTGAAGTTGGAGAACCCAGGTTTGGGTAATGGACCCAAGATTGTTTGATGGCTAACGGTATGATTTTTGCTATATTTGAAGGTAATACTATTCTAGATGGATATTACATGTCATTCCATTTATGGTGGTATGAAAAATGTCACATAACTCCTCACGGTTTGAGAGTTATGGCCTTACGAAGTTGGGGGACCCTCATATGTCATCTAGAAGCCCCAAAAAGTCAAAGTAGTCAAAGTGGTTTAAAAGTTTTTAAAAGTAAATAATAAAGTGAAGTGATGAGTGTATTATAATTCAAAGTGAATAAAAATTAAATTGTTACAATAATAAATTTAATGGAGAAATTAGAAGTGAGTTAACCCTAAAATAAGGAAAGTGGGCCAAGTGACCTAGAAGATGTTTTAAGGAAGCTACTTGAAGAGTATAAATAAGAGGCAAGGCTCTCTCATTTTAATTACACTTGAGCATATTGAATATCTATAGGTGTCTGAGGTAACCAAGGATATATAAGCTGAATTTTTTAGGGAAGGTGAAGAAAAGAAGGCCGAAATGCAAGGAAGGATAAATTCTTTTGATGGTTCTTTCTAAGGTATGTTATTTACAGGTCATCTCACCATTTTCGCTATAACTTTTTTTTTTTGTAATGACTCAGATTGTGAAATTGCTATGACATTGAGAAAACATACCCACGTATCGGTGGTAAAAAATTTAGCTTGTGTTTCGTTGTATTTTGGGAGTTACACTCTGTGGAAAATAGGGTTTGTGGCTAGTCCTGAAACTAGTCAAAAACAAGTGTTTTGGGTAAAAAAGTCATAACTTCTTCATAACAGATCCAAATTCAGTGAGACCAAATGTGTTAGTTAGGGTACAGTCTTGGTATGTTATGTAATAGTTTTTGATCAATTAAATGAATATTGTGTGCGGGGCACACTCTACAAGTACACTGTCTAGAATAAGCCAAGATTCGAAAAGGTATGCCATTTTTTCTATAACTCCTTTTCTGAGAGGTTCCAAGTGGTGACACCTGGAGGAATTGCATAAAACACACCGAAGAAAATTGTGTATCAGTTTCAGAGCTTTATACATTACAAGTTCAAATTTATGATTACTTCAAGTTAGGGTTGTTGACTAATCCAAAACTAGGCATGTGAGACTAAATAAAAGTTTGATGAAAATGATAGTATATTGTTGTTAAAGTTAAGGAAGGTTTGCAGGAATGTGATCATATACACCAAGTCTATTACAGAGCTACAAATCATATTTGTATAATGAAATTGATGAGGGATTTTGGCTGAGGTACATGTTGAGTACATGGTTGAGACAAGTAGTTGATGAGTTGGCACATACATGAGGTGTATAGTTGATGATGTTGGTACATATTGA
>JZKD02S2161610.1:59317-78646 GCA_000966675.3 Picea glauca
AAGTTGTATGATTTTCAAAGAAGATGGTTCTACTTCGGCGTTAATCTTCTGGCAGACTGACCAGGGCATCACATTGGACGATGCTCCTGAGTCAACCATACAATTATGCACATTTATGTTGTAGATTTCGAAAGTTAAAAGAAAAGGAGGAACATTCTTGTGAGTACTTAGAGTTGTAGCTTGTGGTTTCTTACTCACATTTTCTAATTCTACTTTATCTGCATTATTCACATTATTTACATTATTTACATTACTTATAGGAAGTACAGGAAGGCTTCCTTTATCTTGAGGATCAGGATTATTTTTAGTGGAAGTCTTCTGTGGGACTTTGCTTTGCACAACCTTGTTACCATTGGCATTACCATTCTTGCCATTGTCTGAAATATTTTGCAACATCTTCTGTAACAAAAATGGAAATTTCAACAACTCATAAATAGAAATGTTAGCCCGTAATTTCTTAAGATCTTCAACAACATCATAATCTAATTTAGGGCTAGCATTAATCTGTTTATTTTCTACCGATTTAGATGGCTTTGGAAGTGAAGTTGTAGTGTTCTCGGCAGGAGGTTTGTTTGCGGTCTTGCTCCTAGTGTTGTAAGGGTGCACAGTCTCGAAGTTAGATTGAAAGATACTATCCGAGAGGTGTCCAAAGATGTTTGGAGAAGACTCTTCTTCTTGAGTTGTTTCCTTCTCAACTTCCTCTTGAGGAAAATCAGGAGGGATCAAGTCATCTTGGGCTCCTAGAATTGTCTGGAGAGCACATTGCAAACTTTCTAGGTTTAAGCCTTCGGGATTTGGATTAGGTCGGTTGGTTTGAAAAGGTTTTCGGAAAGGGGGTTTGTAGGGTCCTTTACTCGAAGAGGCTTCTTCAGTTGACCTTTTTAAATCTATAACTTGATTAGACAATTTTTGTACAACTTTGGTTAAATTTTCCAAATCAGAGTTTTCAGGTTGTGTTTTGTTCTGTGTGGGTCTGGGGAGAATTTCAATCTTCCTTTTGGATGAAGAAACAGTCTCGACTTCGTTTCTAGAAGAGTCTTTTAGACTAAGTATGTCTTTTTCAATCTGAGTAGCCTCTTCAAAGGCTTCTATCAACGTGGCCTTTTTAGATCTTTTCACCCAAATAGCTATACTTTGATGTAGAGCTTTAGTGTAGTAAGCTATTACAAGACTCTCAGTAGGCATCGAGTCTGCAGGGATTCAATTTTTAAGTGTTAAAAATCTTTGATTAAAATCTTTAACCTTTTCTTTTGAGTTCATTTTTAAACTTGAAAGATCCATGACTAAGACTTCCGGAGGTTTGCCATCTCCGAATTTTTCCAAAAAGCATGACTCAAACTTTTCCCAAGACACTATAGTATGAGGTTGTTGGGCAAAGTACCAAGTGGATGCATTACCCTCAAAGGTGTAAGGGAACAACCTACAGACAACATCTTCATGTTCAACATTACGAAGTCTGATGGCTAACATAATTTTTTTGATATGATCTTCAGCTACCTGTTTTGAATCGGGATCAAACTTAGGAAGCCATTTCTCCGGGTGCTTAGGTAAAGGGTGCTGGTCTCCAGGTACAACTACAACATCCTGGTCCAACCAGGGTCTAGCAGGGTTGTTCTAATTTTCCATTGGGGTATTGGGTGTAGAAGGATGAGAAGGTGATTTACCTTCGTCAGAAGAGGAATCTCCCCTAGAAGAAGAAGGATATGAGGGATGTGGTGAAGGAGGTATCTCAGATCCTCCTGCAGCAGGATTTGTGTTTGGATCTGTAGGATTCACAGTGAGGTCTATGTCGCCTAACTTTTCTCTGATATCAGAGAAGTCTAAAGTTTGACCCCACGGGTGGTTTGGTCGCCTAAGACTTTCTAAGGCACTATGTGTTCTGATTAGAGATTGATGAACGATCTCTTGAGGATCACCACCTGTAGGATTAGGGGTTGCTGGCTCAACTGTGATCTGTGGATCTTCGGTTGAAGTAGTTGCTGTTTGAGGTGGGATATTATCTTGTGAATGGCTTCTAGTCACTATGGGAGTGCGATTAGGTGGGGGAGGAGTCTTGCGACCACCTCGTGCCATTAATTAAGTTCAAGCCCTCCTTCTAGCGCCATTTGTTGACGGGGGAAATTGACCGTCCGTCAACTGGGAGAGTGGAACCAGTCCGGGGTTGTCTAAATAACCCAAGTTGTTTGGAATGAACCACCCTGACGAGTTTAACAGCTCCATTGGCCACTCTAAGGTATTTCAAGAAAACCAAAGAGAGAATTGATCTGAGCTAAGTAATCTAAAAGAAACTAAAACTAATTAATTAAAACTAATAAAACAAATTAAATAAAAGAAATTAACTAAAAACTAACTAATACACTAATCTAACTATTATATACAATCCACTAATTACTATTGTAATAACTCAAATCAACTATCTAATTATCAGTTATAAGATTTCTTATTCACAAATGTACACTATGAACAACCTATAGATTTAATTAAAACCTGCAAAACTCATGTATTTTCTGCCCTAAGACAGTCAAGAGTCTTTTTGATTTTTATATTTTATGAAAAAGAAATTAAAATTACTGAAATTAAACAATCTAATATAAATCTAATTAAACTACTATCTATATTAAACCACTTAATAAAAACAGTAAACAATGTACTAATTAACCTGGAAACGCTCCAAGTCTGCCCTGTGTATGATGACTTCTTAACATGGTTGGAGGAGGGAAACTCGCACCGTTTAGACCTTAAGATTTTCGTAAATGATCATCTATGCTGCTCCTTGAAGTGTTTTACAGGAAAAACAAGACATAAAAGAGAATCATAACAATCTTATGATTATAAATTCCTGCAATAAGGGAAACCTGTTATGCAAAAAACTTATATATAACAATTGAATTTATGAAGAAGACAAAACTATCATTCACAAACTGAATTAACAATCGTTATGTCTTTTATCTATTTGGAAGAGACAAAATATGGATAACAATAATAAAATTATATCATTTGCATTTGATTTAGATAGCTAAAGTAGTCATAAACCATAAACATATTGATATACAAAACTTGAAACAAAATGTTGATATATTGAGAAGCTAAAGCTATGAAAAAACATCAATTCTGCTCCATTCTATAATAGAACTCCATATCCTTGTTCTCCCACGAATGAGGATGATGATTATTACAAAAATCATAAGTATATATAGGTCTCTCCACAAGGTAAAACTTCCTTGTGGATAATATCAAATAGTTTTACATAATCTAGGAGATATCCCAAAATCAACTAAACTAAGCAAATAAAATGCAAGTGAAATCTATGAAACATCCCCTAACTTCTCATCATATCTACTGCCAATTCCAATCTACCTGCAATAGAACACAAATATCAAATTAGAAAGATATTTCATTAAGAAAACAATAAAAAATTGATTCTATAGACTTAGCTATAGAATCATCTGATTCTGTAGCTAGTCAAAAATAGCAAACAGGACCAGATAGCAATCAAATGGAATCAAAACCAATCATATTTTAATAATCATTAAAAATGAATTACTAATTATTCAATTGAAATTATCATTCAAATCAAACAATATCAAAAATGAATGCAATTGGAACAGAGTAAAGAATGCTCTGTTTTCAGTTACCATAAAACACGGTCACACCTTGACAGGCCTGTTTCGTATCAAACGAAATTAAGCAATGAATCAAATCGTATAAGATACGATGTAATCATAATTAATACAACCACAATTGAACAGAATCGTAATCAAATAAGATCTGATTTTCCACGACATAATTATAATCGATACCAATGAACACAAAATAGATTTGTTACAACTGTAACAATATACATAAAGTTCATGTCGTTTCAATCAACAGTAAAGATAAGCAGGCTGTAGAGATTATGCATAAGATTCATTCTGTTGTGATCAAATTCCAATATGGAAAGCTGTTACGATATATTGAAAATGAAACATGCGTAACAATATTGACCAAAAATCGACATAGATTTTGATTGTTGGGTGTTACATAATCAAGATCCAACAACAACAGTGATAACCATAAGTTGGGAAGCAATCAAATAAAATCGGGTTTGAGTCAAATATAGAACAACTCATTATCCTGGGCATGATTATTTCCGTTTTACAAATCCATTCGTAACTGAATATCCATTGTCATTCCAATTCAAAAGAGAATAGAGCCGATTGGCCACAACGAATTGACTGGCCAGGACTTGCATGACTGTTACGATTTGTGTTACTTCACGATATAAAACAAAACCCTTTTTTAAACATAATCCAAACCGTATCCAAGCTGGTCAAAGTTATATTCAAATAAAACCGTAAAAGATAACCATCGTTACATATGTGTATCATAACCAATTCGGATCGTAACATAGATCATGTTCCAAAATTTGAAATGCAAAACAGCCTGTCTATAATAGATGCAACAGAACATTCAATTGCAACCGATTTAAAACAATCAAATCCATATTATGATTAATAGAATCAACACCAAATCTAATTAAAACTTTAACGATAATGAAAATTAATTTATCTAAACAAAATTATATACAACAATGCATGCTTGTGTGACAGAGCAGGTCAAAGATGTACACCAAGTTTATGAATATGTCATATAAATGGGTGAAAGTCATACCAACGAGGTTGCTCTAGCTATGCCAATTTTGAATTGATGATTGTTGTAGCTGACTCAACGTTTTTAAACAGAATTGAACCTGTTGTTCGTTGTTTCTTGTCAGTGGGTTGCAGCTTCGCATTATGACTGGTGAGTTTTGCCACCTGATCCTCAAGAGCATGAATTCTGGATTGCAATATTGGCACATCTAGGTAGTATCTTTCCAACCATAAGCCACACTGATCGCATGGTGGAACAACTGGTTGAGCAAGAGAGGGTTTCGTCGAGTCACCGAGGGTTCCACGAGGCATTTCAATGCCTGGGAAATTGGGATCATTCTGCAAATAGGGTGGTAGGTTTTTGACAAAGTCGTATGAGGGTTTGTCACACAATCCTTCTGAGTAGGGATACTCGTTTGCGAGGAAACGTTCAATCTCCGAGTCGGAATCTTCGCTGACCCTGATAGGCTCAGGATTAATAGGAATTTTGGGTTTATTTCTTGCCATGCGAGAGATTAACTGGGCATTTTTCTTGCCTTTAGAATTTGCATTAGGTTTAGCTTTAGGCTTTTTGGCTATGGGTTTAGCAATTTCAACCTGTTTGGTCACAGACATGGGCAAGTTCATAGGTGAGTTGGGTAGAGTTTTGGGTAGAAAAACATTGTAAGGCACAGGGGGGGTATGCTTGCTTTCGCTCACCACAGGTTTATCAACCTGTGGTGGGCTTGAGTCCTCAAAGTTATTCCGACTGAGAAAATCACCCCAACAGTCACGACGTAACCCCATCTCATAAACCATAATCATTTTAATTAACCCATAATGGAAGAGGCTGGTATCGACTTGGTTGCGTTTGTACCTCTTAGCCATCTTAAACAGACTTCTATGAAGGTAGTGAGGCATATTAAGCTTGTAGCCTATAAAAACCATCAATAGATGAAGGTGATACAATAAAATGAACCCGTACTTGCCCTCGCAAGTAATGAATTTCTTGGTTATCATTAGCAGGTCATGCCATCATTGTTTTAACATATTTGCAGGCAAACCTTTGTCGCAGGAGTTCACCACTCGATATTGGAAGAGCAATGTCCACGGGACATCTTCCACCTTGCAATTTTTCAACCACTTCTGTCCCGTAGCAGGCAGACTGGTTGCCGAGCTAAGAAATTGTTCATTAATTTCCAGTTGCACATCCCCAACCTTGGCTCAGCAGCCATCGAAGGTTAACGCAAGTTGTCGAGCCATGCTAGGGGTATAACCATCGAATTTTCTTATGAACGGGAGCCATCCGAACTTTTCCAAGTCGCTATAAGTGCCATCAAACATCAACAATGCTTGGCAACCATTGGGCTCGACACTTACGACTGGAGCCATGGCTTTTGTGCATAGTAGGGTTTGAATTGAAAAATACAATACACAGGGTCAAAAATCGCTACGGTTAATAGCTGCAGCACTCAAAGGGGAATGGATTAATTGTATGCATGCGAAGGTGGTGGGATTACCACCGCCATGTAGGATAATAATGGCATAGTACAGTGTTGTTCCATCCACCATAATATCATTTAAACCATATGAATCGGCCAACCCGACACTTTGGGCGGTGGATAATTGTATTAACTTTTCATACCATATATTATATCAATGCGCCATTGCATAACTTACAAACAATACACCAAAACCCATAAAACAAACATACGCCAAGTAATGATCCAAATCATAAAATCAAAACCCAAAGTTAAATGTTTATCCAATCGTGATTTCATAACTCCAAACCTTTGCCATTCAACATGAAATCGAAACTCATATATTGATTATGCGCTTATAGCATAATATATAATCAAAGTTTTATAAAACATTATGACAAATGATTTTTTAAAATCAACAAGTCAAAGGTTTATAAAAATAAGGATCGCATCACATAAAACTAGATCAAACATGACCCTTATGAAATCAAATATAACCCATAACTTAATATGCTCAAAGTCTTATTAATCAAAATGCACAATCAAAGTAAGAGTATATAAATGGACATAGTTTGAAAGAAAACCACTCCAGCCACTTAATAGAAAACCAAAGGTAAGTGCCTTTCGGAATATCAATGAGAAGATGATGATAGTCCAAATAACGATGGAGGAGTTTTCACACTTTCAGTCGTGAAAACTAAATCGAAACCAATTTGCAAATGTCGCATGAAAATAGAAATCTCTTCTGTTCGGAAAATGCGATAGAAATTTGAAGTTCAAGAGACATAGGTGTAGGCAGCTTTTAGAGCAATTGAAAAAATTTAATTGGCTACCAACAATACCCTATCTCAGATAGTCGATGGGTTTCCCCATTAGTGATCGTCCCAAAGAAAAATGGAAAATGGTGAATCTGTGTTGACTACAGGGAACTTAACAAAGCCACTCAAAAATACCACTTCTCCTTACCTTTCATCGATCAGGTCCTAGATACTTTGGCGGGGAATAAATTATTTTCTTTCCTAGATGGTTTTAGTGGTTACAATCAGATTCAGATTGCCCCAGAAGATCAAGATAAAACTACATTCACATGCCCCTGGGGCACCTTTGCATATAGAGTATTTCCCTTTGGAATTTGTAATGCTCCAACCACTTTCCAAAGGGCCATTCTGAGCATATTCAACGATCTGATCAGTGAAGTAGTTGAAGTCTACATATATGATTTCACTTCTTATGGCGATGACTTCGATCAAGCAATGAATAATCTGGAGAAGGTACTAGAACGGTGCATTGCAAACAGGTTATGTTTAAGCCACAAAAAATGTCACATGATGATGATGGAAGGTGTGGCACTAGGGTATTATATTTTTGTAGATGGAATTAGAGTAGATCCAACAAAAATAGAGGTAATCCTTAATCTACCTACACCACACACACAAACTGAGGTACATAGTTTCCTTGGCGCTTCAGGATACTATCGCGGATTTATAGAAAATTTTGCAAGAATCACTGCACCTTTACATTCTTTGAATGGTAATGTAGAGTTTCAGTGGTCTAACACGTGTGATATGGCATTTGCAGGACTCAAGAAGCTAATCTCGACAACACCAGTGTTGAGGGGACCAAATTGGAAAATACCATTTCACATCTCCACTGATGCATCAGATATTTCCATAGACGTCGTCCTTGGACAAGAAGAAGACACGAAACCCTAGGCCATTTATTTTATTAGCAAGAATCTTACTCCAGATGAACTTAATTATACAGTAACAAAAAAAGAGTTTTTAGTTGTTATACATGCCATCAATAAATTTCGTTATTATATAACAGGTTATCCAGTTATTCTGTATATTGATCATTCTACTATTAGATATCTATCCAATAAACCAATTACTAATGGATGGGTCACTCGGTGGTTATTACTATTGTAGGAATTTGACATCACCATCAAAGATCGACCCAAAAGAGAAAATATTGTCGCAGAATTCCTGTCCCGCATACCAAAAACAGATGACTCCTTAACAGTTGAAGATCAATTCCCAAATGAGCATATGTTTGTCGTCACCACAAAGCCACCTTCGTATGCCAACATGGCCAATTATTTGGCAGCAGGAAAATTGTCGGCACATTTATCATCAAGGGAAGGAAAACTGATCATCTAGCATAGTGCACAATTCACTTGGATTGGTGGATATCTCTTCCACACAGGTACTAATCTCCAGATCCGCAGATGCATATGAGATGACGAAATCTATGAAATACTAAAGGCAAGACATGATGAGCCCTATGGTGGGCATTTTGTAGACCGCGGGACTGGACACAAAATTTTGTAGATGGGCTATTACTAGCCCTCAATATTTAGAGACGTGAAGAAATATGTCTAGACCTGCGACAGTTGTCAGCGGATGGGAAAACCAGTTCAGGTTGATGAAATGTCATTGAAAGCACAAGTAGTCGGAAAAACATTTGAGAGATGGGCACTAGACTTCGTTGGCCCCTTCAATCCAAAGTCAAATCAGAAGGCCTATATTCTAGTTGCAATGAACTACATGACCAAATGGGTAGAGGTAGAAGCCTTACCAAATGCAACATAAGAAGTAGTCATCAAATTTCTTTTCAAATTATTCGTACGTTATGGACTACCTAGAAAGGTAATTACTGATGGGGGGTCACAATTTACAGCTCATAGAATCACCACCACCTTGGATAATTATCATATTAAGCACATAATTACTTCTCCATACCACCCAAAAGCAAACGGGCAAGTATAAAGCACCAATAAAGTTCTGGAGGCAATCCCGACAAAGATTGTCTCAACAAACCGACAGAATTGGGCTACTGAGCTCCCAAATTCCTTATGGTATTACCACACAACATGGAGTAACACCACTGGCTACTCTCCTTATCACTTAGTCTATGGCAAAGAACCCATCTTCCCAATCGAGTTTGAGATCAACACTCTAAGGATGGCCTAGGAAATCGGATTGGATCTTACAAAAGCACATAAACAGTGCCTTCAACAACTCAACGAATTGGATGAAGCACGCCTGTCCACTATAGAGTGCACAACTATTATTCAACAACAAAGAGCGACCTTGAACGACAAGCATATCAAGAAGAAATCATTCAATAAAGGTGATTGGGCGCTTCTCTATGATTCCAAATTTCAGGATTTTCTGGGAAAATTACAGACACGGTGGCTGGGACCATATGAAATTAATGAAGTCCATGATAATGGCACAATCACGTTAGGCACCATTGACGATTTTGAATCTCCATTTCTGGTTAATGGACACCAGCTACGACTTTACCATCAACTGCCTTCAAAAGAATCTTTCTACCAGGAAGTAAGTAAGGAACCTACCATTCATATTTTGGTTGGATGGGAAGGTAACCCAACCACCCCAATTCCATAAATGATGAATTTTGTTAACATTCTACATACTCTATATAGTTTTCATTAAGTATTAGTTTTTCTTTTTCTTTTCATTTTTTTTTGAGAGATAGGGAGGATAATTGTAATCAACACAATTAGCACTCTTTTTTGTTCCGTACTCTTGCTTTATCCTATCACACAAACCTTGCCTTTCGTAGAGAAATGAATATGCCATGTTCAGCAGCAACAATTGGGCAACTATAATGAACTCGTGACATTAACAAACCATCCAATACTTAGTTTTGAAATAAACCAAACCATAAAAATCGAATGAATTTAGTTGATGACTAATCAACCTTAGATTCAAACGAAGCACATTTCCATGGGAGGTTTCCAAAATTACCTATTCAGATGGTTAAAAATTTAACAACTGTCATTCCTTTTGCACGCTTGTTGTTCCTTTGAGCAGAACAATTGTCGTTCCTTTTGCGCACTTGTTGTTCCTTTGAGCGGAACAACTGATGTTCCTTTTTGCACGCTTGTTGTTCCTTTGAGTATTGATGTTTTTCATCCGAACAGAACAACTGTCGTTCCTTTTGCACACCTGTTGTTCATTTTGTCGTTCCTTCCCTACATTGCTGCAAATGCCAAGCCATTCCGTTGGGGTACGAATTTCACTAAATAGTTTTCACCAACATTATTTCTAATTGTCATCACAATGATCTATCATTATTTTGTGGACTATCTCCCATACATTATCAAATTGGTTTTGGATTAATCTCTTCGAGATATCTTAAACCTTGTTCATAATCTGTAACCACCATAATTCGTTTCTTTTCCCTTATACATGCAAATATACTTAAATGATATTTCGCTGTCATATTATAATAAGTAGTATTAACCACACTTTTACTTGGAATCCTTACACTTCTTTACACCATCCCTTACTCTTAAGGAGTATATGAGCCTCCCTTAAAAAAAGAAAAAAGAAAAAAAAAGAGGAATAAATAAATAACTATAACTAATAAACTTTTCCCACAAAGAATAGGGGGTTTCATCACGAGCCAACCTACCATGATCATAGGATAATAACATAAGTGACATTCCCACTATGGCTACCACACCAGGGCAATGGCCTTTGACATTTTTCTAGTCAAAGGACAAGGGGTCTCATCACAAACTGACTTGTTCACTTAAGTTCCAATCTAGTGAGTGGCATTATCACCATCTAGCTACCAAACCATGATAATGGTATTTTTGGGAAAAGACAATTCAAATACTTATTAAGGACATAGGCTCATCTAAGGGTTAAAAGGAAACCCTGTCGAGTCTATGGACACCTACTAGCAGCAGTGGCTCTGCCTGTAGTATGGAAGTTTACCTTAAACACCAAGTTTCTGTGTGTCTCTAGATTTCCTTCACTCAATAACGGGGCTATCATTTCGTCTATATTCAATAAACTTGGGAAAAGTAACAACATTATGATAAGTGGGATATTATTTTAAAATGAACAAGATTTAATTTATTCGGCTTACTAATCCTTAAAACATTTTTTTGAGTATAGGTATAATAAAATCGAATCTTTCACAAAATAGGACTAATGTTTAATGATTACCGTTAAAATATGTTGTTTGAAATTAATGATGGGTCCCCATCGGCGACGAAAATACAATCATTACCTCTCACCGACAATACCTACACTCATTACATTACCCTACACTGACGGTCGAGGTCGACCTCTAATTTAATGAGCGGAGTGGATGCTCAACATGCTTTCCGATAAAATAGTAATGATTGTAATAAATACCCACATTTGTAAAAACTTGTTGTTCTCTGACATTTTCTATTTTCGGTAATTTTTTCCTCCAAGATGGTCTAACCAAGTCTGCTACCAGGAACGATAGTCGTTCGCATTTTCTCACAAAAATGGGTGGCAGAAGTGTGTGCAGGGAGCCAATTTTACTACAGGTTATAGGGCAGGCAAGAGAAATCCTACACCGTCTGGGGTGGACAGAGTACTTCAACTATTTTCAAGGATATGACATGAATGTCATGCTTGAATTCTTTCATAATCTGCAAGGATAAATGTCCATGGTGCGAGACATACGAATCTCAGTTACTGTGAAAATCGTAGCAGAGGTCATAGGCCTCCCTAACACGGGCATTCTGGTCCCAGGAACAAAATGCTATTATTGATAGACGGGAAACATAGCTTATACAAGCTCAACAAGCATTAAATCAATCCAGAGACAAGATGGGCACTATATAATAATATCAAGCAACCCAGTCTTGGGATCAGGATGTTGTTATTGGTAGGCTAAAGGCAGAGCTGGTACAAGCTCAACTAGTCTTAACTTAATCTAGAGAAGAAATGATCACCAGGGTTGAACATCAAAAGGTTGTTAAACAAATGAAGGATATGTCAGCAACAGAAAGTGAAAAATATGATGAGCTCACCAAAGCCCAAGAAAATATTAAGAAAATGCAAAGCCAATTTGAAATTTTTTTGGAGAAAATCAAGTAGATTCGTGATGTTTACTCTGATGCAATAAACTGTAGAGCCCCCACCACCAATTATACCCTTTTCTTGCTAGAACGTTACCTGTTGTTAAGGTTAAAATCCATCAGAGCAGGTAAGTCGATTACATTTTCCATTGTCCCTTATTTCATTTCATGTTTTAGAGAGCAGGAAGAAAAGGTGCAGTATTTTCTATGTGAATTATACTTCCATAATTTCATTTTAGAAAATGACAGGAAAAATAACCCTGGTCCCTTTATTGGAGACATTTAGTTCCAGGTATTCCTGTCCTTTACTAATAACCATGTTAGATGGGGCAAGGCTCACAATAATTTTATAAAGAGGGAAACTGGGTTAGATCTCTGGATAAGGGGAGAGCCTCCAAAGTCTTTTACAGTTGTTATGCGACATAGAACCTTTATGAAAAGGGAGGGGGTCAGAGACTCTGTAGCCCCCATCCATCGACAGGTTATCCATTCAGGCATCATATATTTCAGAGAAATCAAAGAAGAATCTCTTGTTGCTTCTAAGGAGATATGCGATGCATCCTCCAATGAAGTCAAAAGTAGGGAACCCTTTGGGTACAAGAATTTCTTTGCAGCTACCTTCTGAGTAGAAATGTATTCTAGACTGCTCCAGGAGGAAGGACCTGCTTGGATTGGGTGCAGGTATAATTTCCTTCTCATCTGGTTTACTACAAAAAGTTACCAGAAAGATTATCAAATTAACAAGAAAAGGGAGGATGTTGCTTTTGAAGAGCTCAAAAGAAGTACTGGGTTCAGGAGACCTGGTGAACCAACTTTCCCTCCTTACAACATCACTGCTTTACATGTAAGATCTAAGCTTGCATGAGGAAATTCAAGAAGGTAAGCTGGGGGGTATGTTGGTTTATGAAAAAGGTACAAATATCCTCCTTATTCACACAGTTTGTGATACAATCTTGAGTGACTTTTCTGTTAATTAGGGATAAATAGAATAGAAAATGATTAATATGTCTTCTAGTGATATTATTGAAGTCATGATGAATAAATTCTAAAATACGATTGGAATTGTTTGATTTTGTTACAGGATTCGTTAAATATTGTCAAAATCGAAATAGCAAAGTATATCTTGAAGATGCGTGAGCCATTGGAGGTTAAGAACTTTTGGCGTAAAAGCAGTTTTAAAGATGATTCGGTTTTCTATATTGTAACTTTATAATAGTAAAGCAATCCTGAGGATCTTTCGATCCTCAGGATGGCTTGATTTACTAAGATTATTGTATATATAGACGATAATAGATTGTAAAAGACAATCTAAGAATTATGTTCAAGTATTCAGACTCAGAGTTGCTCTGCACAAGCCATTTTTGTGAATGATGTACCAGCTATGAAGTTAATAAAATATTTGATCGTTTTGACCATTTCTATATACTGAGTTTCTTGTAGCAGTGCTTCTAAGGACCAAGGGCCCAGTCTGAAGGAGCTATTGTTCGATCTATAATTGTATCAGTTCAATTTCTGTTTTGTTATTCAATTCTCTTTTGCGGTAGTTAAGATGAATGCATGAGTGTGTTAATGATTTTATGTTGTTTGCATGCAAGAGATAAACATTTCCTCAAACATTAATGATTGTTGTTCCAGGTTCCATTTTTGAAGTTTGTTGCTTGACAGTTCCTCATAATTTCATATGTGTTATTCCTTTTACTTAGATTCACAATTGTTGTTCCTTTCAATTAGTTTACATTTACTATTCCTTTCCATCAAGTTATAGTTGTTGTTCCTTTCAATAGAAGTTGCAATTGTTGTCTCTTTCGATTAGATTACAATCATTGTTTCTTTCCATAGATAGAGTAATTTGCCCTTTCCTTTCCAGTAATTTGATTCATAGTGATAGTTAATTATGCAAGTCTTTACTTATATTCAATTACTTCTTTTTAGTTAAAATGAATTCAATAGATTAATTAGTTCCTTTCCATTTCACAGCATGTTAGTAATCATATTTCAATTCCTTTAATTCTTAGAATCTTTAATGAATGTTTGAGGAACTTGATTGTTGAGAAACTTAGATTTTCTTTAACTACATGATTTTAGCCTCTACGAGCTATCTACATAGCCTTTGCTAATATTCTTTAGATAAAAGATGAATCCTCGGGTTGATAAATTAATGTTAAAACTAAGGCTATTTTTAGACATCTTTAAACCCCAACAGGGACCATGCCCAACTTCTGGCGTAGATACTCAAACTAAGATTTTGCAAGAGGTTTAGTGAATATATCAGCAACCTTATCTTTGGATGGAATATAATGCAAAGAAACAATAGTGTTGGTCACTTGTTCCCTCAAGAAGTGATACTTGATGGGTATATGCTTGGTATTAGAGTGAAATACAGGATTTTTTGACACACCAATTACACTAGTATTATCACAATGAATTGGGATCGATGCAGTATATTTTACCTCCAAGTCTACAAGTGTTTGAATCATCCATAGTAATTGGGTACAACAAGTGGAAGTTGCAATGTATTCATCTTTTGTAGTTGATAAGGAAATGAAGCCTTGCTTCTTGCTCAACCATGCTACAAGGGAATATCCTAAGAAGAATGCACCTCCACTCATGTTTTTCCTTTCATCCATGCAGTTAGCCCAATCAACATCTGAATAGACTGATAGTTGAAAAATATGATTCCTAGAATACCATAGGCCATAGTTCATTGTTCCTTTCAAGTATCTGAATATTATTTTGAAAACTAACAAATGACTCTATTTAGGTGCAGCCTGATACCTTCCTACCATTCCAACAACATGCATTATGTCTCTATGGGATGTTGTGATGTACAATAGGCTGCCTATCATAGACCTATATGAACTCTGATCAAAATTAGGTGAGTCATCATCCTTGCTTAACTTGCATCTAATGAACATAGGTGTGCTCATAGGTGTAGAATATTCCATTTGAAACATTTTCAACATTTCTCTTAGATATTTCTCCTAAAAAATAAATATTCCTTTAGACCTTTGAGTAATTTGCAGACCAAGAAAAAATGATAGTTTCCCTATCATAGACATTTCAAATTCAGACTACATGGCAGAAGAAAACCATTGTACCAATGAAGCATTATTGCTTCTGAAGATGATGTCATCTACATAGACTAACACAATGAGAAAATAATTACCCTCTATTTTGATATATAAATTGATGTCAAATGTTCCTCTCTTGAACCCTTTTTCTTGAAGATACTTATCCAGTCTGTAATACCAGGCACAAGGAGATTGTTTCAACTCATATAAGTCTTTCTTCATCTTGCAGACAAAGTCAGGGTTATCTGATAGTTGGAAACCCTATGGTTGCTCCATATAGACTTCTTCTTTTAGATCTCTATTTAGAAAATCTGACTTGACATCCATTTGATAGACTTTAAACTGTTTATGACAAGCATAGACAAGAAGCATTCTAATAGCTTCTAATCTTGCTATGGGCGCAAATGTTTCATCAAAATCGAGTCCTTCTATTTGAGCATATCCTTTGCAGACCAATCTAGCCTTATTTCTTACAATATTTCCTTGCTCATTCATCTTATTTTTGTAGACCCATTTGGATCCTATTACATTTTTATTTGTTGTCCTAGGAACGAGTTCCCAAGTGACATTCTTTTCAATCTGGTCTAGTTCCTCATTCATTGATTTTAACCAATTTACATATTTACTGGCTTCATTAAAGTTCTTGGGTTCCACCATCGATATGAAGGCTATATGTGATTGCTCTGTGTCATTGATTATCCTTCTCCTGGTTTGTACACCTTTGTATTTCTCACTAATTATCTGACTTTCAGGATGATTTTTTTGAGTAATTCTGGAGGAAGAATTTGATGATGATTGTTGTCCCGAATCTTCTTTTATGGGTGTGTCTTATCCACCTGATTCATCATCTTCTTGTGACTCTGATATTTTTTGTTCTTTATTTTCATTATTCTAATCATCTTTTTCATCTGGCTTAGTGATTATTCTTTGTTGATATTTTACAGGAGCTTCTTCATCAATTTGAACATCAAAACAGTCTACTAATTTATGCATTCTTTTGTTAAAGCATCTGTATCCTTTACTGTTCGTTGCATATCCTAATAAGATACCTTCATCATCTCTACTATCAAATTTTCCCAGATGATCATCATTATTCTTGATGTAGCATTTACTTCCAAATACTTTGAAGTGTTTGATTGCTGCAGGTCAACCAAACCACAACTCATATGAATTTTTATCACTGTTCGGCCTTAGATGCGCTTTTTTTAGAATATGAACAACCATGTGAACATCCTCCACCTAGAAGTTTTGTGAAATGTCCCTTTCACTCATCATAGCCCTTGCCATCTACTGAACTGATCTATTTTAGCGGTCTACAACTCCATTTTTTTGAGGAGTACCTGGAATAGTATATTCTCTTTTAATTACATGTCTTTCATAGAATTCTTTGAAATCTCTTGACAAAAATTCTCCTCCCCTGTCTGAGTGAATTGCCTTTATATTCCTTCCTGTCTGATTCTCAGCTAACACCTTAAAAATTTTGAAATTCTCAAACAGATCATATTTTTCTCTCAGAAAGGCAACCCACGTAAGTCTGGAGAAGTCATCAATGACTATCATAAAGTAATGTTCTCCTCCAGTTCCTTCCTTTCGCGATGGTCCACACAGATCCATATGAAAAATTTGAGGTGGTTTCTTTGAAGATGTGAAACTCTTCGATTTGAATTAAGCACGAGTCAACTTTCCCATTTGACAGGATTCACATACAAATTTATTTGGATTAGATATTCTTGGAAGGTCTTTCACAACTCCTTCATTATTCAGTTTGAAATTATGATCAAAATTCAGGTGTCCAAGCCTTCTGTGCCATAACCAACTTTCATCGAATTTGCTTAAATGACATTTCTATGTATCTTGCTTTAGAATATATACATTGCTTTCAATTCTAACCCCTTTTTCACTCAGCTCTCATGTGTTTATTGTCTTTATTTTACAATTCTTGGTAGTGAAAGTGAATTCACATCCTCTATCACATATCTGACTGGCACTAAGAAGACTATGCTTTAAACCATCAACAAATAATACATATTGAGATTTGCTTCTTCCATTACTTAAGCTTACTAGAACTTTACCTCTGATCTTTCCTGGAGCATCATTTCCAAAGGTCACACTCCCTAATTTATTTTCTTTGAGTAATAGGAACTTACTTTTGTCACCTGTCATATGACTGGAGCATTCACTGTCAATATACCAGGGGTCTTTTTGTCTTTGATCTGACAACACTAATCCACACTTGTTATATTCATTCTTCTTCCAAACCTTGACGTTTCTAGCTCTGTGATTTGAATCTGTCTTATAGTTCTTTAAGTGATAGTCTGCAACTTTATGTCCATAATTATGGAAGATGTAACATTCTGGTTCATTGAATAAAGGATCATAACGATTGTTATGTTTAATTTTCATTCTTTTCCCAGCCATCACATGATTTGAAGTCTGTGGTTGTTTGTTACTTGGTTGTCTCTTTCTTTGTTGTGGAAGATATTTATTCCTTAGCTGTCTTGATTGCTCATTTCTAAATCTTAAAGAACAATTTACATCTTTGTTGCCAAAGTTAGAGTAGTAAAAACAATATCCATAGAAAAAATCTTTGTACCTGGAAAATGGTTGTCTTCTTTGAGCAGGTTGATTTCTTCCATGTTGATGATTTCCTTGAGCAGAGGGTGTATTATTTCTTTGTTTTATAGATTTAGTTTTGGTAGCTTTTCCTTCACTCCTCCTTGGCGGTTGATTCTCTTCCTTTGTTTCTGCAGGTTTGTTGTTGTCAATGGTTGTAGATTTGACAAACTTGATGGATTCTTTATTGCTTGGTTGACCACTACTTGATCCATTTTAATAACCCAAACCAATTTTCAACTTCGAATTCCTTTGTTGATTTGGAATGGAGGATAATCCTTCTGAGGCTTTAATACTTGTCATATTTTGATGATATAAGGCCTGAAATTTCTCTAGATTGTTTCTGACAGTCACTACTTTAGCTTCCAATTTTTCACCTTTTGTTTCAACTTCCTTCAATTGTTGTTTGAGGATGTATTAAATCTTCTTATCTTCTTCTAATTTAACCTTCGACAGAGCAATTTTGTCAGTTAGTTTATTGCATGTTTTCTCATAACTGAGCAGTAACTGTTTTTGTTTTATTTTCTTTTCTCTGAGTCTATCAATCTCTTACATGGCACTGACAAGTTCTCCTTCAATATCTACTACTGCTTCACAATAAGCGAACTCACTTCCTGTATATTCAGTGTTTAGATATTCTAAAGATATTATCATGATATCATTTATTTTATCTTCAATAGAAGATTCAATGCTTTCATCATCTGAGGGATCATCATCATTGTTTACACAAATGATTTTCTTCTTAAAATTATTCTCTTTATAGACCTTCTTGTGTTTGTGTTTCTCTTCATCGTCATATGTCTGATCCTTTCTTTTGTGAGGACACTTAGATAAAAAATGACCTATCTCACCACAGTTGAAACATTTGAAGGGCAGTTTACCTTTGTATTTGCCTGATCCTTTCTTCAGGCTTCTCACAAAATTTGCTTCAATCTCATCTATTTTGGAATCTATTTTTTTATGTACTTTAAAAGATGCCTCTCTTGTAGTGGATTTACCTTTGGTGATTCTCATTTCATAAGCAGTTAGGGTTCCAAGAAGTTGATCTAGTGTCAACATTTTGAGATCAATTATTTCCTCTATAACAGAGACCTTTGAGTTAAATCTATCAAGAATATATTATAATATTTTTTGGACTAGAAAATATTCATCTATCGTTTCACCTAGTCCTTTCATAGTGTTGACAAGTTATTATATACGTAAGAAGTACTTACTAGTAGTTTCATCTTCATCCATCTTTAACTGCTCAAATTTCAGTCTATACTGAGTCTGAAGTTTTGCATTTTTCACCTTTTCATTACCTTCATAAATACTTATCAGCTTGTCCCACATAAATTTCATTGAATCACAATGCATGACTTTGACAAAATCGGATTCAGGAAGTCCACTAAGGATGGCATTCATTGCTTTTTCATTAAATCTAAACTCCATCCTATCATCTTTTGAGGCCAAGACTACAGGCTTCACATATCCTGTTTCAATGACATCCCAAACATCAGAACCCAAAGACATTAAATGTGTTCTCATCCTTATTTTCCAGAAGGTAAAGTTTGTTCCATCAAACAGAGGGGGTCTATTAGTTGGAATTCCATCATGACTAGTCATGTTCAAGCTTATGGATCTACCTTTGATCAAAGGCACCGGGTCTGATACCAATTGTTGGGAATATAACTAAGAGG
>JZKD02S2161610.1:78664-88686 GCA_000966675.3 Picea glauca
GGGTGAATCAGTTATAATATAAGCTTGAAGCTTTTCTTGTTATTTTCTGAATCTTTCTAGATTATTATTTAATGTGTTACTAATAACTTAATGTGCATAGATATACAATATTTGATCAATCACACAAAATACATAGAGACACATATTTTCATGAGGAAACCCAAGGGATAAAACCTCTTCTTCTTCAGATGTCAATCAAGATCCAACATTAATGAGCATCATAGTCTTTGAGCACCAACTAAAATATGAGGCTACAACCTCTGATAGCAAGCTACAACTTGCAGAGAGCACCAACTATATGGAATCACCAACTCCCAAGTTTCTCTAGCACCAACAAGATGGAAGCACCAACTCGCAGAATATCTTCTAGCACCAACTAGAATTTAGAGGACTACAATCCTCCCTAGCGCCACCCTACCACTTTGATTGAATCTTACAAAACATTACTTACTTGCTATGTATTTGATATGGTCTATTACAGCTCCATGTCTCCTCTTCCTTCTTCAACTTCTATGCTCTATTCTTCTTTTGCATCTTTCTGCTTCTATGCTCTTCTCTTTTCCTCTTGTGTTCTTACCATCTGTTCAGTTTTTCTTATGCATTTTATGCTCTATGCATACACTGCATTCCTTTATGCTTCATCTCTTCTCTTCTCCTTTTCTATTGCTTACTACCACCTTCTATGCTCATGCATCAGTTCCCTAAAAGCACATTCTTTGCATGTATTTATCACGCCAATTCCTCTACCAGATCCTGGAAACTCTTCGTCACCACAACTCTATTCTATATCTCAATTCTATATATCCTCTTCTATGTTCTGCATGTCATATTTTTTCACAGTTCTCTCGTATGTCCTCATCACAACTCTGCCACTACTGGCGGTTACTCACTGTCTATTCATCATCAGTGATCATTATCCCTATATTCCTTTTATTCACTAGAAGTTACAATCAGTTGCTTTATTCGCTGTAGGTAAATTAGTCCTAAGCCCCTTCCTTTACGTGACCACTGGCAGTGACCACACGCCTATTCAAAAAGCGCATCGCTATCTCGGTCTAGCGAGTTCTAGCTCCTTCTTTCGATATGACCTTGGGAGATGATCTCACGTGACCACGCGATTGCGAGCATGGCCAAAGGCGGTTTTAGGGAAACCTGATTTTCTCCTTACAATTCACTACAGAGCTCCATGTATGCCTTTGGCGATACTGTGGTTTTGATTGCAGCCCGCTCAAGAAAAATTAAGACCTGAACATGTTCTGGACCTGCAATTGAGCATGACTATTTATCTCCAATCCCTTGGCGATGCCACTCGATCAACGACTGATATCTTCCTTCATTTCCTCCTTCCACGCATGATCCCATATCTCCACGATCTATCGACATGTAGCTCCCTTCCAAATCAATGGCTATGGTTTATTTCTTTATTTGGGCTTCGGAAGTTTCAACTCTCAAACCCTTCTTTCATCCGTACATCAATATTTCAGAGTTGATGATCTGCAGACACCTGTCCTCCTTCATCCAATGACTATCCTCCACTCTAAGACTTCAGCCTTCAAAAATTTCAAACCTTTCTCCTTCGCATTTTCCTAGAGTAGTTTCACCCAGATTCAACGATCTATTGACACATACCCTCTTGTACGATCAATGATCATAAGTGACTTCATTCCTTTAGGACTTTAGGCTGATCCTTACTTTATTCTCCTCTGGAGTGGTCACCTGCTAAATAAGTCATAGGCAGTGGAGACCACTTGTTGTCGATTAACACTTCCACTTACATTGTCCTTCCATTGTACTAGATCATTGGTTGAGAATGCACTCGAAGTGATATTTAGATCAGACGACTCGTATCTACTTCAGGACTTCGGCATTTGGGACTTCGGGACTTAGGGCATTTGTTAGTGGTAAACTCCTGAAGTAAAACTCCTGGAGTGATGTAACATTAAACATGTCACCTATTGACTTGGCACAGGTCGAGTGGTTGCCACATCTCCTTGCTGACGAGGTCTTCCACGTGCCCTTGTTGAGGTGGTCTGCTAACGTGGTCACCTGATGTGACACATATTCATCTCCTTGATCTAATGGTCAGAATAATATTCTCCATATTCTATGTTCCTTATTCATTTCGAATGATCTAACGTTTGAGATATTCTTCGGATGATCCAGTGGTTAAGAATTTTTTTCGGCTCTCCGGCTCTTCGGGCTTCGGGTATTTCAAATATCAAACTGAAACTCTCTAAGTGATTTATCCAAATTTCACGATTCGTTGCCACGTATCCCTCTGTATCTGATGGTTGAAATTTACTCCGACTCTCCGAATCTCCGGACTTTAGGAATTTCAAATCTCAAATTGAAAAATATTGCAGTGGGATTTTTCCATAGCATAACCTCCTCACATATTTAGACCCGAAATGAATGATGTTTGTTTGATCAAGATATTAGATCAACGACTCGATCTATCTGTGATGCAGATTTTCCTTGGATTAAATCCAATGGCTCTCCATCTTTTCTTATCCTATCCTTCCACTTAATTTGATCCAACGGTTACGAAGTCTCTCGAAGCAGATCCACGATCAAGGATTTTGATTCAGATCACATTTCTGTACTGCACTTTCCCTTTTGATCTTTGATCTCTGCATATTGTTTTCTTATCCTCCTGAACTTAAGCTTTTCCTATTTTCCATCATCGCTATTGTTCTTTCTATCAATGACAAGCAAACGCTTCCTATAAAACATGCCAACACCTCCATCTTTATTTGGACTCAACATAGTTGGTATTGCACATGGAATCAAACTTTCTCTGACCAAACCCTTATCCAAAAAATCTTGGACTTGATTCTTGACCTCTTCATTCTCTTGAAGTGTCAACCTATATGCTACTTTGTTTCGCAAAATTTCACCTGGAATAAGGTCATTGTGATGACTAATACTCTTGATGGGTGGCAAAGAATGAGGTAATTCATCCACCACAATATCAACAAAATTATCCAACAACTCCTGAATCTCTACAAGAAGATCATCCACATAAGTACCTGTAAGGATGACTCTAGGATTTCTTACCAAAACAAGTTACATATCCTATTCCTTCTTGACTTCATTCAAGAGTTCCTTCCTAGTCATGAGAAATATGATTGGGCTAGCTTCTTCCTTCACTTTCTTATCCTCCATTAGCAGTAACATGTGTGTATGGCCATTCTTCTCAAGGGTGTAAGTATTTTTTTCCCATCATGTATGACATTTCTGTCAAATTTCCATGGCCTCCCCAAAAAAACATGGAAAACGTCCATGGGTATTACATCACACAGAATTTCATCTTTATAACCTCCTATCCTAAATTCAACATTGCATTGCCAACTTACCATGAATTGGTGTCCCTTCTGCAACCACGATACATTGTACGGGTTCATATGTGAAGTTTTATATAGCTCTATTTTTTCCACCATTTCTGTGGATACCAAATTATCAGTGCTCCCACTGTCTATGATTACTTTGAATACCCTATCCTTGGTCTTGCAAGCAGTCTTGGACAAACTGTTTCTATGAACTGGATCTTTTGCTTCTTTCTCTGGATTTAAGAGAACTTTCCTCATCATGAGGGACTTCCCATCTTCCACTACTTCTTCCTCAACATTCCTTCTTTGAGCTTTGTAAATGTGGTATTCTCCACCTCCTTCTTTATTTTTCCTCTCACGACATTCCCAAGACATATGCCATGTATTTCCATACACATAGCATCTCACTTCTCCTCCTCTACCTCTTCCTCTTTCTCAAGAAAATGAGTTTCTTCCACCACGTTGTCCACCTTTGGAACTTTCTCCTCTTTCTGTATGACTGTGATACTTTCCTACTTCGGGTTTGGGCTTCTAGAAATTCTCTTGGATAGTTCCTTTACCTCTGTTTGTAATTTTTCCTATGTTTCGTTGGTTTTTTTCTTCTTGCCAATGTATTCTTTGCCTTCAGTGTTGAATGATAATAATATTCCACCATTCTCATGGTCATCATGTTGATTTCTTCTTGGATTTCATATCTCAGGCCATTAATATACCTGGAAAAATTTTCCTCTTCACTCTCTCGATGTCCTGCTCTGATGTTCAATTTGTAAAAATCCTCAGTGTATTCCTTTACTGACAATCCCTTATGTCTCAAGTTCTACAATCTCCTGAACATATTGATATGATAGTCCTTGGGTATGAACTTATCTTTCAATTTAGCTACCGTCCTATCCCAATGTTTGATCTTTTTCTTACCTTTGTGCCTTCTTTCAGCTTGTAATTCATCCCACCGTAGCACTGCATGTCCCTTTAGTTTGGTAACAATGTGCTTTGCCTTATTTTAATCTTCGATCTCTTCATAATCTAAGTAATTTTCTAAGGCTCTTATCCAATCCAACAGTGCCTCAACATCCAAGTTGCCTTCATACATCAGGATTTCCATTTTTGCAATGGCTCCTATTTTTGAAACAACTTTCAACAAGTGTTCCTCTGCAATGTCTTCTCGTGAAGCTTCTTCATCTTCCATTTCTTCACTCTCATCTTCACTGATGTCATTGACATCAATTTCTCTTCTCTGCATTGTCTCCTTATAATCTAATATTGAATGAAGTTGCCTCATTTCTTCTTCCATGGATGGATTTGCTACAGGTCTGTCCCTGCATCTTTTTACCGACATGGTTATGAATTTTCTTCACACAGAGCTTAATTATGGCTATGATAACACTTGATGCAAACCCCACCCTCTCCCAGGGTCCACGCAAACTCTCTCTCTAGGATCATTCTACTCAGGAGATGAAATTATCTCATGGGATCCCTATGAGCCCAAAATATTAATGCACAGGTCCTTAAAAACCTTCTTCCCGAATGTAAATTTCCTTTTCGGGAGTCCCCGAGTGTTGGAAAAACCTCCCCGAAGATCGAGGGCCAAAACCGTGGGCCAAAGCTTCAATCCTCGAAAGTTTCAGGACTTCAAGACCTTTCTATCCTCTTATCTCCCAATAAAAAATTTGTGAACTACCAAACACTAAGCGGCTAGATCAACGATACATAATGAGCCTCGAGATCGATGGCTTAGATTACATTTCTGGGCTTCAAAAATTTCTTCACAATGCCCTTTCCCCAAATCTCTTGGATCAACGAAAAGGTAATTTCATCGAGTCATAGATCGACGGTCCACAATGCTCTGATCGATGGATGGTCCAGATCAATTCCCTTCGGGATTCGATGATTTCCCTTGGTCGTCAAATGACATGAATTCTCATATCTCTCGATGCTGAAATTTTGAACAATTATACTTCCTCCATGTGTCCCCTTCTAGATAAATGACTAGGATTCCTTCAAGGCTTCGGGAGTCCTCCCTGTCTACATGATGATTCACTTTTTCTGAAGTTCCAAGTCCTTGAACTGCGGTATCTTACACCATGAATCCTCCTCAAATGGACAGTTGGGATCAACTCCATCCTTTGGGTCTTCGAGAGTCCAAACAACACTACGCTCTATTTTCCACGGAGTGTTGGACCTCCAAATCTGTCGCCACATGTCCTCCCTGTGATCAACGGTCTATATCAACTCCAGACTTCGAGAATATGGAGAGATCGACCTTCTCTTCCTTCTATTCTCCCTGAGTATCTACCCTCCAAACCTTCTAATCTTCCGACACGTTTCCTTTCCAATGGACGACCCAAATGAACTCCAGGTCTTTGGGACTTCGGGGGTTCCTCCACTCCTAACTTATTTAGAAGTGATAATCCACTAGAGTGCATGATCTCTTGACATGTGTCCTCAATTTTTGGATGACCACGATTCAATATGTCCTTCAGGACTTTGGGGGTCTCGACTTCTTCGCACACCAAATATTTTGAATGCATGAAGTTCGAAGGATTTCGCCGATTAACCCTTGCACAAATCCTCCTGATCCAATGAGTTTCCACTCTCCTGCAAAATCCTGAATGGATATTGACCATAGATATTTGATCCTCGATAACTCCTCCTTTAAACTTGATCCATGAATTCTCTGAACACACGAAGTATTAATGACGTACAGGTTTAAACCTTGCATTGCTTCTCTATATCTAAGGGTAGCAAGAGACCCTAGACCCTCCCAAACAAATATCCACCGTTCAAATATTAAGTAACAACGAATCTTCTCCTCCTTGAAGATTTTGACTGCTATCCTTCATGAGATTTATTGCACGAGATAAATAAGATATCTGGCGCCCTCCTGTGTGCTCCTCTTGCACTTTAAATCTTTTGACTTGGAAATTTTCTAAGCCCCTCTTGCGAAACTATTTTACTCGCTATCTCTTCTAAGCTTTGTCCCTTGAAGTGTTTCATACCTCTGGCACACTCCTTGCATCCTTTGAACTTCTGAGAAATATTTGGACTTAGATATTTTTAGAATAAAATCTCCTTTGTTCACTCCTTGCGCTCATTTCTTATGAAACTTCTTCAACACTTAAAAAAATTGTTTTCCTGATGCACTCCTTGCATGGGTCTTCTCCAATATTTTCTCTCCACTGAGAAACTGTGCACTCTCTGCACTTCAACTAAACAACTATACATTCCTTGCACTTCCACTATAAATCAATGTTATCTGTTATGATATTCTAAGTCTATCTCTCCTTGCGGTCAATATGAACTCTTTGCACCAGGAATATCAGAAGAGAAACAATTGAAACTTATAGAAACATCAAATGTTTCCATAGTTAACCATGATAAACATATTCATGCATAAAAGATACATAAATATATAAAACATAGAGAACATAAAGAAACATCACATGTACTCAATTAATTCAGATGAACACAACACTGCAATTGAAATCAAACCTCTCTGCTTGTATTCATTCAGTAAAATATGTACATGGACTCATACATCTCTTCGTAATTTTTCATAAGCTTCAACAACTCTCTCTTAGCATCAATAACAATAACATTCAACAAAAATTATAATAACATTCAACAACCTTATTTGGGCATATAATACATATATTTATACATCGAGGGGCTTCTCGAGCCTTCCCTCCAGACTACCTTAGAGCTATCATATCATAGTTAATTCACTCATATACTAAGGACTATTACATTGAATGGAAATTACATTCATATATGAGTCGATACTTAGTATTTTTACAACCTTATCTACTAATTAACACGATTACAATACTTGGTGGGCTTATGTGATGGCTCAATATTAAAACATTTAAAATATTTAAATACAATCCTTTCAAAATAGAAAAATGCGCCCTCCTTGGAATTCAAAAACAATTTGAAATCTGTGTGCCGGGTGTTGAGTTGTCCTCCACCTGGCCTCTTTAATTGATGATGTCGATTCTCTTGCATCAATCACTCTTCATCAATGTTTCTATCTATTCCCCTTTTCTATTAATGGAAAATGGTATCTTCCTTGGAGCTACTCCCCCTATTTTCATGTCTATGTTCTTCTCTCCCCCTTTGACATTCTAGGAAAAAAGGTAACTCTCTCTCTAGGGATGCTCCCCCTATTTGAGATTTCCTTGGAGCTTCTCCCCCTATCAATAAGCCTCTAATGGTGATTTCTCATGTCCATATTTGATAAAAAACACTAAAAAATAATTCCATCCTTTCAAAAAAATCATTCACTGTCTCCGAACTCATGCTCTCATCCATTGACATATATCTATCCAATCCTTCCAAGTGTCTTACGAATGCATCCTTGTCCATGTGACCCATTCTGATCATGACTCTACTACAAAACTATCCACAATGCTAACCCATCTATCACTTCACTATTCTAAATAATTTTATGAATTTGTTGCAACTGATCATCACATACCTGCTTCTCAAACTGAAACACCTATGCCCACTAGTCTGCTCAACTACAAATCAAACTCTACAAATATGCAATGAATATATTCCTTTCTGAATATGTCCTCTTTCAATATCTGCATCAAAAAGTGTACCAATGACATTCTGTGTGTTTGTCAGCTGGTCTTATACATACCTACATGGAGATGTGTTCTGAAACATGTTCCTTAACCAACCAATCTGTCAAGGGACATCCTATAACTCTTCCATTGAACCACTCTGAATCAAATATCTATAAGACCAGTCTAAAACACTTCATGGTGTATGAAGGATAGATATTTGAACTGTAA
Organism: Picea glauca; assembly: GCA_000966675.3. Classification (NCBI taxonomy): domain Eukaryota; kingdom Viridiplantae; phylum Streptophyta; class Pinopsida; order Pinales; family Pinaceae; genus Picea; species Picea glauca. The sequence goes on from JZKD02S2161610.1 coordinate 86,790, forward strand.
TAGCTAATGCAAAGACCCCCCCTATTCAATATTCATTTTACCTAGGAGTCTCCAAGCCAAATGGCTCAGAACAATGGAGGAATACACCCTAATGTAGAGTAGTATTCTTCTTCGTTCGTGGATCCATCATCTTCCTCAATTATGACACTTTCTTCCTAGATTCTAACATCTTCCCTTCTACATTTGGATTCATCATGATCTCATACTACTATGTATACCGAGAGTGCAATTTTTGGGACCTGTTATTTCTTTACCTTCTCTGCATTATGATATTGCACTACTATGAATTCTAACAATATGATTCTTCAGACTTCATCTTCTTTCACTTGATTTTCTAGTCTCTCTTGTACTATTGCAAATCTTGCGATCTCTGGAACATGTTCTTCATTGATTTTCTCTTCTTGTATTTCTTTTATTTTCCAAACCTTCTTATTCCTATTCATGGATGGGTCTATCACGCTTTTGCAATTTAGAACTATGTGACCATAACTATGGAATTTGTAACATTCAATATTGCTAGGAGCCACATATACACTACTTGCTCGAACATTTCTTCCATATTCTATGCAGTATACAATTTTTTTCCCAAAGCTAGAAAAATGAAAACGGTAATTGTTATCACCAGAATTTCATCCGCAAATGGTTACAGGAATCTAGCATCTTCAAAACAGCCATTAGTTCACTCATGGACCAAAAATGCATTTCCAAAAGGTCCAAAACTATACAACCAGTTATAAAATCAGCATGCACTAAGACTACATAGGGAGCGCGCACACATGCGCCATCCAGAAATGCAAGAAAAGAACACATGCGCACAATACATGACTGTGGACACAAAAAACTGTGCATCCCTTAGAATGGTGCATTTATGATATTGGTCAGCCTTCCACCCACTTCTGGTTCAACTTCCAAGTCGATTTGACACCCAAATCTTGGTTGAATTTGACTGGGGGGTTGCTCAAAGACCTAAGGGTGCCCTATAGGGCCCCGTGTTCACATTAAGAACCGGTTGCATAATGCCTCAAAGCTATGCTATAAAAGGAGGCCATGGATGATTTTAGGGGCTAAATTTCGCTCATGAGCTATTTTTCCATGGTTTTTCCAAAAACGAGATTCGCTATTTTAAAAATGATTCACCCAAATTCTATAGGATAAAATTATTTTATCTTAAAAATCGCCAAAAAATTATAAAAACTATATAAAATCCTTAGAAATTTTAATATTTTTATAAAAATATCGCCAATCATTTATAGTTGGCATATGAAGGATTGGTAAGATTTGCCAAGGAATTCACTTGTATTGTTATGTTGCTTATATTCTCTTGGAGAATCCTCTTTTCTCATCAAGAGTATACAAGAACCATTTCATTTAGCCATTCATATCACCTCTTGAGTGAATGTGCTTTGGATTATCTTCACCATTTCATTCTAGTTTGTTACTTGTAAGAAGAGCTCAATATTTGGGAGTCCAAGAGCCCTCCCTTGGAGGAAGAGGGGACCCATATATCTCCCTTTCTCTTTGGTTTTTTCCCACTAATACAATCCTATCCATTGGTGGCATGAGTGTTGTTTATTTTTTATTTTAATATCCTTATGCACTCTAGTTTAGTTTCTTTTATTGTTCTTAGCTTAGTTCTTTGTTTATTACTTATGCTTGATGTTTCTAACTCCTTCATTCACTGTTGTCTTTCCTAGCTAACCAAACTGGTCTTGTAAGCATCCCTATTTTTCTCATTGATGTGACAAAAGGGGTGCAACAGATTGGTGACTCCACTAGTGAGGAGGAAGTGTTGGAAGATTGGTTGTTGTCATTGATGTCAACCCTAGTCATGGGTTTTGGACCAGAAGATTGATGAAGTTATTTGGACATGAAGGAAAATGAAAATGAAGATACAACA
>JZKD02S2161610.1:101690-115331 GCA_000966675.3 Picea glauca
TACTTCCCTTGAACAATAACTATTGATTATTTCTCATATATTGTGCATGGTGTATTGTGGTGTATTGGTGTAACTCTTATACTATTTTTCATTTCTCATTGGATATAATTTAATGTTTTAAGTATAAGTTGAAAAAGGTTTTTAAATTGTACTTGATACTGATTCACCCCTCTCTCAATATCAACAATTAGAATCAGAGCAGGTTGCCTTCAGAACATTTTAAACCACTGGAAGGAAAATCCCGAGAAGAGATGGATGATCATGAGCACATTTCAAAGGGGATTCAAAAATTCGATGGAATAAATTATGCATACTAGAGTGATAGAGTGAAAACCTACCTAATGGCTTTGGGAGTAGACATTTGGTACTCAGTTGTAAATGGATATGTAATCCCAAATAATGCTCCAACCGATCCAAATGAGAAGAAACTTATGAGTTGTAATTCAAAAGCTAGACATATTATTCTAGCAGCATTGACACCAACCATTGCTAGCAAAGTGATGGGATGCAACACTAATAAAGAGGTATGGGTAGAAACTCAAGGGTGTCTATGAAGGTGATCCAAAAGTTAAGCAGGTCAAGCTTCGACGACATAGAGTATAATTTGAAAATTTGAAGATGAATGAAATGGAAGATATTGCAACCTATCTTCTTAGAGTTGATGAAGTTGTTAATGCTATCAGAGGATTAGGTGAAGAGATCGATGAATCGTTGGTTGTACAAAAAGTGTTGAGATCACTTCTCTTGAAGTATGATGCTAAGGTCTTTGCCATTCAAGAAACTAGGGACTTGACCAAAATGACAATGGATGAATTACATGGGTCTCTTATAGCATATGAAATGAGAACAGGTACATAAAGTGACCAGGAAAACAATGAAGCAACCTTTAAATCCATAAAGAAGACAAAAGGTAGGGATAACGACCTTGATGAATAAATAGCAAATTTTGTAAGAAGGTTTTAGAAGGGAAGTGGAAGATACAAAGGTAAGTCTCCTCTCAAATGCTTTAACAGTGGTAGAATAGGACATATTGTTGAAAACTGTTACTATAAAAAGAGAAGTCTCAACAATAAAAAGAGATTCTACTCCAAGGATGATGACATCTCCTCACATGAGAGTGATGAAGAGGATAATGATGCAGGAGAAGTCCTCTTCATAACCCAAGAAACCTAGGATGATGATCACATGAATTCTAAAGACGAAGAAATCATTTGTGAAGAAGATTCAGATGAAGAAACCAACCTTGATTCCTTTTGGGGATACAAAGACAATGCAAAGAGTGAACAAGAAGATGAGAATATTGAAAATTTGAAGCATGTTGAAACTGAAAATAACAAGCTTAGAAACACAAACATAATACTAAAAGGTGAATTGAGTTGTTGTGAAGAAGAGAATTACAAGCTTGAAAAGACCATTAATAGCTTGAAGGAAAAATTACAAGATTATGAGAAATTGAAAGAAGAATTGGATCACACAAAAGGGGACCTACTATTGACAACAAAAAAGTTGAAGAAGTTCGAAAAAATCACTGAATATTTAGATGAGATCCTTAGCAATCAAAGATCTCCAAATGAAAAAACAGGACTAGGATACAATGAAAGTTTGAAGACAACAAAACAAGAGAAGGAACATGAAAATGTTGAAACCAACAATCCATAACAAGTTGAACAACAAGATAGAAGACTAGAATTCAGAAGGAATGACACATCAAGAAGATCCTCTCCCATCAGGTATGAAAGAAATCATTATGAAGGAAACTATAGAAGAATAGATCGTGAGCCCAGATGGACCACACCACAAAGAAGATCACTTACTCCCAAGTATCAAAATTTCTTTCTTGGACATTGTTATACTTATGGAAATTTTGGACACAAGGCAATCAATTGTAGAATCAATGAAAGGAATAACTATGCAAGCTACATGAATGGTGAGAATAAAAGATATGGAAATGTTCGTAGACCTATCAACAGAAATTATAATCCATTTGACCCATTAATGGATCAAAATATTGTATGTTACAAGTGCAATAATCTTGGTCATAAAGCACGAGATTGCAGAGAGATGAAGGAAGATAATCATATGACAAATGTTTGTATACCAGCTACAACATCGAAAAGGAAATAAATTCCACAAAATGAAAACTGTCAAATAACATTGGTCGCTAAAGAATGCAAAGAAGAAGATGAATGGTTTATAGACAGTGGGTGCTCATCTCATATGACTGGAGATAAAAGTAAATTTGTCAACTTGAAGAAAAAGGGTGGAAATGTTGCATTTGGAGATGACTCATCTACTAAAATACTTGGAAAAGGAATGGTAAAGCTTGGAAGTGAAAATGTAAAAGCAGGAAAATTCCTATTGGTTGAATATCTAAAGCATAATCTCCTCAGTGTCAAGAAAATATGTGATCAAGGATACACTCTTATGTTTGACTCCCGAAAATGTAAAATCAGAGAAAATAACTCAAGAAGATTGATTGCAATTGCAACAAAAATACCGAACAACATATACATCCTAGACATGAAGAAGAGAGAGAATATAGAAGCCGCAGAAAACGAAACCAAGGAAGAAAAATTCCCAAAGACCAAAAATAAGGATGAAGTATTATTGAGTGCCACATGTTCAGGGGGAGCAGCCCCAAAGAAGAGAGATACCTTTTTCCATTAAACTCAGGGGGAGAATCCCTACCCTTTTCCATTGATGTCAAAGGGGGAGAGAAATTGGGATCATGATGATAGGGGGAGCATGAGTCTTGCCATCAATGACAAAGGGGGAGATTGTTGTAAGATTGGTTGTTGTCATTGATGTCAACCCTAGTCATGGGTTTTGGACCACAAGATTGATGAAGGTATTTGGACATGAAGGACAATGCACATGCAGATACAACACCCATGGATGGATAGTAAACATCATGTTGTTTTCGATGGTATGTGACACATCACGTGGATCCTCATGGTTGAGGATAAATGAATTTTTGAAGATGACAAAGTGAATTGAATAAGGAAGTACATGTAGGCCCTGAAGATAATTAAAGAAACGAATTACAAAATAAGAAAGTGTTAGATTGGCCCTAATGTTCAAAGGAAGTGACATAAATGGTATAAACAAATACAATTATTCATTCATTTTATACACAAGTCTAATTTCAGAGGAAATCAGAAGTAGAGAAGGCCGGATTTCAAGGGAGGATGAAGTCTTTTGATGATGTGTTCTAAGGTATGTTATTTTCAAGTCATCTTATCATTTGCGCTATAACATTTTTTATAGAACGATTCAGATGGTGAAATTGATATGGTATTGTGAAGGCATATCAAGGTACCTATGGTAAAAGTTTCAACTCTTGATTCGCTATAATTATGGAGATACACTCTGTGGAAGATAGGGTTTTTAACCAGTTCTGAAGCTAGTCAATAAACAGGTGTTCTGGGTAAAAAAGTCATAACTTATTCATAGAGAATTAAAATGAAGTGGGAAAAATTGCATTGGAAATATTATGGTCTATAGTTTCTTGTCTGAGAGTTTCAAAATTGGATGTTAAATATTGAGCGCGGGGCATTATGTACAAGTTCGGTCTCCTGAATAAACCAAAATTGAACAAGGTCTACCATTCTCTCTATAACTTCTTTTTGGGGAAACTTGGAGAATTTTTAGAGAATACATTGAATAATATTATCTACAGGATCAAAGTATTCTAAGAATTGAAGAATTGCATAAATTGAATAATTCTTAGGAAGCATCATCAAGCTCTATGTGATGGTTGGTTGATGGTGATGATTTAATGTAAAGTTTTATTATCTCTCATATATTCTTGGGTGGAAGGAAGGGGCAAGGATGGAGAGTTCAATCGTCTCTTGATATTGGAGGATTGTATCTTCCTCTTGGAGGTTTATCCCTCTCTTTACATTTGGAAGTTGTAGCTACCTTTAGAATTCATTACTTCCCTTGAACAATAACTATTGATTATTTCTCATATATTGTGCATGGTGTATTGTGGTGTATTGGTGTAAATATTATACTATTTTTCATTGCTCATTGGATATAATTGAATGGTTTAAGTATAAGTTGAAAAATGTTTTTAAATTGTACTTGATATTGATTCACCCCCTTCTCAATATCAACAGATATGACTGTTGGTAAGTGGGGGGAGGGTAATAATATGGCCCTCCATGTGGTTGTGGATATTGAGGTGCACCATAAATAGGTGGCAGTTGGTTGTAAGAGTTCTGGTGTGTCATGGAACCAATCAACCCATCCACAATGTGGGACATTCTAGGTTTGTCCTGGCCAAATGGTATGGGTGTGGGTGCATCAGGTAATATTGTGCATATGTAACCTAATTGAGTATATATGAGGTCAAATTGTTGGGCCTTTATGATGGCTTCCTCTTCTGACTGAGGAAAAGTGGATGAGACATCCTTGGCTATAACAGAGATGAGTGATTTGAGAAACCAATCAAGACATTTTTATTTGGTGGTTTCTTCTTTGCACAAACTAAGATGCCGACGCCATTCATGGATGTGATCGACTATATGGATAGCAATATTTTGTTTTAACTCCAAGAGAATTTATAATCCAGTATCATGATGAACTGGGAGATGGAAAAAGGAAAAAAAGGCCTTGGCCAATGATTCAAAGGTCACATGGGACCCTGATTTTTCATCCACATACCATTTGGCTGAGGAACCTGTGAGAGTTAGTTGAAACAACCTTAAGCATATGGAATCATCCATGTTGTTTGAATATCACCATAAGTGGAAGGTCATAACATGGTTGGCGGGATCATCCCCTGGTTTTCCTTCAAACTTTGGAATATATGAAGGTAGTTTGGTAGGCATATTAGGCCAAGTGGGATCATGCAAAATGGGATCATTCATGAGTTTGGTTAGATCGGGAATGCTAAGGGATGCCAAGTATGGCATAGGGAGATTTGTTGGACTATTAGTTCTAGCCATCGTGTGATCAGGCGGTGGTCCTGTCCCTTGAGAGAGATGTGGTGGGGTTGTACTTCTCCTTTGAAAAAAAGTTTTCCCTCCGCCTCCTTATGAAGGAGAACTAGTCGATGGATATCCTTGGGAATTGGACCCAAGCAAATTGGAACAAGTAAAGTTGATCCCAAAATAGTATCACTCACGAGGGTGTGAGATGGTTGAGTCGGTGAGTTGGAAATACTAGGGACTCCTCCTAGAATAGGAGGGAGATTTTGCAAGCATCTGGAACAATAGGGATTTTGTGGGTCCCTTATGGTTTCCAGATAGGAAAGTGAATGTGTGCAAATGGTGACAAGAGAGAAATAAATGAACAAGAGCTTTGTATATGTTTGATCTTCACAATATAGTTTAACTCACAATTGCATGTAATCAAATGAGCATCATACATAAATCAACTGTAAATAAGCAAACATGTGGATAGGTGGATTTTTTCTGCGTGGGGGAACAAATAAAAAAAAATGCGTGTTTCCTAAAATATGTATCGTCCTTCCTCTGAAATAGCATTGGTATTTCAAAAATCCCTCAACAATGGGGTTTGAAGCCACTGGAAGAGGAACTAGTGAAGGTTGAAATAATCAATTATAATGAGGGGTAGAGGGTGTATATCCTGAAAGAACTGGTGATATTTCCCAATAGACATACAAAATTTGATCAAGGTGTGATTGCAGCCCACAATCTCCACTTGGGTATATGTCCTAAGTTTGGTCACTAGGTACCTCGTTCAAAGTGCGGCATTTAGATTTTCGGCCTCAGAAATGGGTCACAGGGTTGGATTCCCTTCCAAGAGTTGGGTGACTCAAGCAGGGATGTGCAGAAAAATTGGACCTCGGTCTTCGACCCTTCATGGGTATCTCCTTGCCTTATAGTGTAGGAACACTTGACTTGGAGGATTTAAAACTTCCCTATTTTTCAACTTCTAATGTTTGAAAATGTGAGAACCAGATAATGGGGGGTTATTTGGATGCCTAACCCCGAGATCATACCTAGACTAAAAAAATTCTTTTGGCACCTCCTATGGAGGAGAACTATTATAACCCTAAATTGCACCATACATGCATACATGGCATCATGCCATCTTACTTGCCATTTTTTCCAAGCTATCGTTGAAATCTCTTCTTAAAAAACACTTTTTTTTTACATGTACATGCCCTACACCATTACTGCCCATGTATGTACGCTTGTTGCACCACTATAGCTCATGTATGTATGCTAGCTGAACCATTACAACCCACATATACCCACAAAAGTTGCAAAAAATAAAAAGTTGCAAGGGAATACGGGATTTTGGGTAGTTTCCTAACCAATTGACCACCCATATCCCGTCACCCAACCGAATAACTATATTTTTGGCATATAAAAGAAGGTGTTGGGGTCCCATTCCTTCAAGAAGAATGAAATAAGTGAAACTCTGCCCATTTCATAATCCCCCCTTGCCCCAATAATTTGCAGCCACATTTTAAGTTTTGAGCTAGAATTCCCTATTCTAGCCTATTTCCTCCATTACTAGCCTAATCCATTTCCTAGATAGAGTTGAAGAGGAGAAAGATATGTGGAAGCAGTTGGATCTTGGTGAAGAGGAGCCCAAGACCAGTTTCGAGGAGAATTTTCCGATCTCATTTTGTAAGTGAATTTGTGAGATTAATATAAAGATGTACTTTTTCCGTCCCACCACATGATGTGTTCAATCTTGATATTTGATTTATATTTTATTATGACATCTAACCCATTAATTGATATATAGAATGCATGTTCATAGTTTCTTGTTTGTCTTTTGGTGAATGCAGGTCAGCCTTGGGAGTATATTTGCAGTCGAGGAACAACCGAACGCAAAGGGATCGACACTGGATGTGAAGTTTAAGGTAAGACTATCGGATCCCTATACTTTGTACTATATGCATGAATGTGGGGTATTGTCAGGATAGTTGTTAAAAGTAGGAGACTTTAGATGGTTAGATTTTCCTGCACTTTAGAACCCTAGTGTAGCCCATAAGGGAGTTTTCCCACTATATTAGAATTGGCGACCATACTGGGGAACCTCTAGGGTTTTTAGGGGTTTTTTGTTTTTTTTGGGTGTCTTTAATTGGTTTATTTACTGATTCTTGAGTTGCTATAAGTTTTTATGTCTTTAAGGGATTATGGTCTTCCATACCAGTACTCCCTACCTGGTTTTCTTGACTGTTAGTTTTCTTTTTAGAGAAGTAATAGAGGTGTACGCGACCTGCAGTGGGTCTGCACGCATACATATGTGCCCTATCTTTGGACAACCTATATACATACGCAGGCTGTTGAAGTATCAGTTGCATGCCCGTGTCAGGAAAATCTTTTGTAAAGAAGAGACAGTCATCCTATTCCATGAATGAAGCCATATTTCTCAGAGGTTTTTTTTATCTAGCCCTGGTCTCTATTTTTTGCAATCTTTAGCCTAGGTTTGACAATAGTTAGCTTTTTCTTTATCAAGATTTCTTGTGTTTTCTTGATTAGGGTTTGAGACAAGTTTTGTGAGTTTTTTCTGATTAGCTTGTTTAGTATTGTCAGTAACTCTCTGCGAGCCGCAGTAGACCAAAATTTATCTTTTGGTCTCATCTTGTCTTCACTTTTCCCTTTTGCTTTCTTTGGAAGAAAAGAAAAAGAATTCATTTTCAAGTTTCTTATTTTGAAGAATTTTAAAATAAAAATAAAAGATTTTAGTTTCTTGTTTGGTTAAGTAGTTAGGCTAATTGTATTTACTTGTCAGGAAGAAGAGTGATTTCTTAAGTTCTTTACTGAATACTTAGGAAGTTAAGTAGCTTGTAGTCGAGCGAAATTTAGTTTTGAGTTTTTTCTTTTAAAAGATCTTAGAAAGAAAAGTTAGTTAGAAAAGTTGGTTAAAGAGTTTTCAATTTGCAAATCTTTGTTTGTTGAAGAAGAAGTAATTTTGTTTCCATCATTTGTTCTTCTCTTTCATCTCTTTACAAACACCATCAATTTCATTTCTATCCCTTTGAATTAATATAAACCACTTAAAATTAATGCTTAATTAAAATTAATCAGAATTTCATTTTTGTAGGGTCCATCAACTAGATTAGGCTAGAGCCTTGATTTAGGTTGGAGAGGAAACTCTTCAAGGCTATAAAATGAACATAGGAGTCTGTGCTAGGGAGTGAAAAAGTCCAGTAACATAGAAATTATCCGTGACCCCCCTCTAATATAGGGTTTAAACATGAGGTTGCATGCAGAAAGGTAGTGGATATAACCCCTCCAAAGCCAGACCAATAGTAGCGGAGGAACACATATAGAGGACTTATCTTTGGATTACGGTCATCACATTTTCCACGGAGCTTCGAGGGTCTCGAATCCATTCACGGTCCTAGTCATCTTCTGAAACACTTACTTTCAATACCATTGATAGGTTTCAATATTGATACCCTGCTCATTGCGGTCCACCCAACTGTCGACTGTACTTGCCTGGTAGTTGTTCACGAGTTGGAAACCTAGTTGCCTTTGATTTTAGGGACTTACACAAGTGACTGCGGGGGTATACCATGGTACCTAGGACATACATCATGCCATGATTTGTAGAGTATACTTGGAGGGTGCTTCTGTGTTCGAGTTTCACTTGCACTGGTAAGTTTCTTTAGTGTTGGTTGTTGTAACTGTTCTTCCAACTAGTAATACCAGTTTTCTTGCTGCATATCATAGGAAATTTTTCTAGGGCATGTTTTGGTCTTCAAAGTTAGAAAGCCTTAGTGTGTCGTTGATATTCTCACACAATGTAATATCAAAATCTTTGTCGGTCGTGAAGCCTTTTGGACCTGCCACTGGTTAACTTGGAGCCACCACCACCACCGCGAAGGTGAAGACTTGACTAGGAAGGGTCATTTGAGGCGACTGGGCCACAGGAAAATGTACCAGAGCCATCTCTGAGAGGAGAACATTCATTTCCAGAGGAAGCAACTATTTTTTACCTTGGAGTGGAAGATCTCAGTCCTTATAACTCTCCAATCACTAACTTATCAACACCACTTCTAATACGGATTTCCCCTCCAAGGGTAACGCATCACGAATGTTAGATAATCCTACAAACAACGATGGAAGAAAATGTTGCCACTTCGTCAGGGAGTCCTCATACTCCCTCTACAACTGTCACAAATAGAGGCGTTCTGCCTCCTAACTCACCTTCGTAGGTCCGGGCCATTATAGTCTCGACCACCTCTACCTTGGGTAGTGGTTTGATTCCATCCATGGTGGCGATCACTGCACCATTTACACAGAGTGTGACAGGCCCTCCATTTTCATACGAGATGCTGACCAAATTTGACATGAACTCGGTCCTTTCCTACTCCAACCTACAGAATTTGGGTCTGGGGGAAGGAAGCTCAAATGCTCCTCTACAAGGGTCCATGGGGGGCACCACATCCCCTTATAATGATTTCCCTTACAGTGGGCGTCATATACCTATGACGTCTCCCTCGCTCAGCGACGCTCCTCAGAAACCCATCTGGACAACCATGAACCATAACCAGTCTAGAGCAGGTAGTCAAGGACCTTCTTCTAGTACCAAACCGGTGGGTTCTTTGTCGCTATCTTTTTTCAACGTGTTTGGTAACAACACATTCTCGTCAGTTATCGTCTCATTCGGGGGAAACCCTGGTTTTGGATCACAACATCTTGTGCATGGTACTATTCCTGCACAAGGGGAGCACACTTCTCAAGGACCTTGGAATCCATGCCAGGGATTAGTTCCCTTGTTAGGGATGTCAACCGGAGGTAACCCCTTCCATGGTCAATGGAACCCTGAGAAAGGCTTAGTACCTATGCCCATAGGATTGGCAGGGGGAAACCCTTTCCAGAACCTTTGGAACCCAATGTTGGGATCAATCCCTTCTCATCCTTCAATGTCCTATTATGAGAGTTATCCGATGATGTCTCAACCAGCGCAACATCCGAATGCTAGCCTAGGCCATGGTTTTTACCAGAAACCGGGCCAACAACCTAACTTTTCCTGACAACCTGGTGCCAGCCAAATCCCAGGCTCCTATCCTCCTGTACATACTCAACAACCTAAGCTACCATTTTTTACAACTTTGCATTTTCCAGACTTGTCAAGATTATTGAATGACCCAATATGTCATGATCCACGTTGGCCTGCTATGTCGACCAAGTTTCCTTCAGACATCCCAAAGTTTGAAGGTAAGCCTAAAGTAGATCTAGGTGATCAAGTGACCACATTTCACCTATGGTGCTCATCCAATTCTTTGAGGGAAGACTCCATCCAGTTGTGTATGTTTCAACGCACTCTTATCGGGAGTGCCACAAAATGGTACATTGAGCTTGACCTATCAAGATACTCTACTTTTGGCGAATTGGCAATGGTTTTATTAAAACATTTTCAATTACATGTGAGATATGATGTTGGCACAAAATTTTTGGCCAAATTTGAGTAGACAAAGGCTGACCATATCTCTGATCACATCCGAGAATGGCGACACTGGAAGAGTTTGATTAAAGTACCAGTTCCACCAGCATTTCTGCTGGAATGGTTTGTTAAGTCTTTGGTACCCCAGCTCTCCAAGGACGTAGCAATGTTGGGGGTATTTTTGGAGGAAGAAGAAATAATGAGAGCTTAACAACTAGAGATGATTTACTCTCAGTATGGTTTTATTTATGAAGTTTTTCCAGATGCACTACGATCTATTCTTGATAAGACCAGACACAAGTTTGGACCACATTCTAACGACATTGTTGGTTCAGCACAAGCAAATCCCACTGATCCGTTGTCAAACCAATTACAACAATTGTCGATACAATAGACAGTGGTTGGCCCGACTCCTAGTTCATCTCCTCCCCCTATTCAAACATCAGATGTACACAACGTGCAATCGACGAACCCAAAGGCAAACCAGCAGGTCGAAGGGAAGAAAAAACAACAAAAGAAGGGTAAGGGGGATAAGAAACCAACCAATAATGTTGGCAAGGGCAGCATAGAGATAAAGAAGTCGAAGTATCTGTGCAACCTTTGCGCGAAATACCACCCGACTCGCCTGTTCCCTCAACTCATAGAGGCCCAAACGTTATTGGCGCAGCAGCAACCTGCAGTGTTAACGAACCCATTTCCTCATGGGAAAAATTTAACTCAAGCCTCTACAAACACATATGGGGGAAATCAAGGACCCCCTTCATCATCTAGTAATCCCTCAACCTCGAATATCTATATGTTGAAAGGTGAAACTCACATATCTACTAGGGCACATGATTACGAAATGCCAAGTACTGCCAAAAAGGGAAAAGAAGCCGAAAACCCATCTGTTCCTCTCCAGATCAAGAGAAAAATGGGTGAAACAATGACATGCATCCTGAATGGGGTGTTCAAGAAGGATTCATAGAATCCAAAAGTGAGGGCCACCCATAATTACTCTGTGGTGGAGGATTTGTCACAAACCCCTTGCGCGATGTCTTCTTTGGAGGTCCTCTAGAGCTTCCCTTCATAGATAAAGGCTCTGCTAGCCACCTTAGGATCCACTAAGACATGTAATACAACAACTATCATGCTTGATACAACCAGCTTGAAGCCTCGTCTCCCATACGATGTCGCATTTCAGATAATAGTGGCTCACCCCACAAAATCGTCTACCCGGAATATTTTCCATACTATTGTTGATGAGGGCGCCTCGACATGCATGATGTCATGGTGTGTTAGAAGACCATTGGCCAACCCGTTCTATATCCTTCACCTACTCTTATTATGGATTTTGATGGTCATTCTTTCAAACCACATGGAATCATTCCTTCTTCCCCCATGCAGTTAGGAGGGAAGACCATGTGCGTCAAAGTTGAAGTGGTCGATGAGCTTCTTGACTACAACCTCCTGTTAGGTAGAAGTTAAACATATTCCATGCATGCAGTGGTTTCCACAGTTTTTTGGGTCTTGTTGTTTCCACATGAGGGCCGAATCGTGACCATTGATCAATTTTCCTTCTCCAGACCTGACACTTCATTGGGGGAATCCACGGTCTTGATGATTGATAACCCATAGCCCAACATTGTCAACATGGGGGTTGGTTTGTTCCCACCTCTCATGGGTACTTTCGATTTCCCACCTCATTCTGGTGATGTCAAAAGGATATCGGTTATCCCCGACCAGCCTAAGGCTAAAATATTTTCAGTGTCATCGTTCTTAACGACTTACTTTAATGATATATGGATTCTTCCTTCCCCATCATCCATGATGGAAGGGACATGGCACCATGGCATGTCCATTCGCTTGTCTACGAAAAAATTTGTGTAATCTATAGTCCAACAAGCTTCCGCTAACCCTGATCTGACTTCTGCATAAGAGTTAGATCCAGTTCGCGAACCTGCCTAGGCTCAAGGTTCCCTTGCCACTACTGATTCCTTAGAATTGGTCTTACCCTCTAAAGAGGTGATTTTACAGGCATTGACTGGTCCAGACAGACCCTGGGATGATCTCCATCACAGATCATATTTCCTCCCAAAGCTAGGAAGAATAGAGGCAGGAGAATTTGTGTTGACTATGACTGGAGATAGGTCTTTTCCTATCAATCCTCTGGCTACACACGTATTTTATGCCAAGGGTAATATGGAAACCATCGCTAAAATGATACCTATCGATATCTCCAGAACCCCTGGTGTTGTGGAGAATGTCTTCGTCGGAGAAAACTATTCCCCTGAGGAGATTCATATCTATACAGATTTATGTAAAGAATTTCGTGACATTTTTGCCTCATCTTACAAGGACATGTCAGGCATTGATCAAAGAATCATCGAACATGAGATTATGACTTACCCTAACTCCAAGCCAGTTTGGAAGAATCTTCGTCCAATTAATCCTCAGAAAGCAGCAGTTATTAAGGCTGAAGTAGAGAAGCTACTCAAAGTTGGTTTCATCTACCCCGTCCAATTAACTCAATGGATGTCAAATCTCGTTCCAGTAAACAAAAAGCAGGGTACGATTCGCGTATGTACGAACTTCCATGATTTGAACAAGGCTTGTTGTTAGTGGATAAATCAGTAGGTACATACACTAATAGATTGTTGATGGGAAAAATTGACCGTCCGTCAATTAAGAGAGTGGAACCGGTCCGAGGTTGTCTAATAACCCAAGCCGTTTGGAATGGACCACCTTGACGATTTTAACGGCTCCGTTGGCCGCCCTAAGGTCTCGTATGGAAACCAAAGAGGAATGATTTGAGCTAAGAAATCTAAAGGGAAACTAGAAACTAATAAAACAAAAACAAAGAACTAAACTATGAAAAGGAAACTAGAAACTAATAAAACAAAAACAAAGAACTAAACTATTAAAAGGAAACTAGAAACTAATAAAGCAAACTAAACTAACTACACTAATCTAACTAGAAATTACTAACTACTTATATATACAAGATACTAACTATGATTATAATAACTCAAATCAACTACCTAATTATCAGCTATGATATTCCTTATTCACAAATATACAATATGAAAAAACTACAGATTTGTTTAAAACCTGCAAAACTCATGTGATCGCTGCCCTGAGACAGCCAAGGGTCTCTTTTTTGATTTTTTTTTATATTTATGAAAGGGAAAGAAAGCTAACTGAAATTAGACAATCTAATCTATATTACTAAAATGAAATAATCTAAATCTAACTAAACTATCATTTATATTATACTAA
>JZKD02S2161610.1:176585-193224 GCA_000966675.3 Picea glauca
CTAGAGAATCCAGTGGCAATAAGAAAGCTATCCATTTTGGCATACCAAGCTCAGGGAGCTTGCTTGAGACCATAAAGAGATTTCTTGAGGCAACAAACAAGGCTAGAGTCATTCTAGACATAACCAGGAGGTTGTTGCATGTAGATTTCTTCTTTCAAATCGCCATGCAAGAAGGCAGATTTAACATCCATCTGATGGACCTCCCATTTATGTGAGGTGGCAAGGGAAAGAACAAGGTGGATGGAATTCATTTTGGCTACATGGGCAAAGGTTTCATTATAGTCAATGCCTTCAACTTGGGAAAATCCTTTGGCAACTAATCGATCCTTGTGTCTTTCAATACTTCCATCTAATGCATAATTAGTTCGGTATACCCATTTGCATCTAACAAGTTTCTTCCTTTTGGAAGAGGTACACGATCCCAAGTATCATTTTACATTAAAGAATGATACTCTTCATTCATTGTTGTATCCCAATCTGGATGACCTGATGCTTCTGCAAATGTCTCTGGGTCATGAGTTTCTGAAACTTGAGCCAAAAGAGAAGAGGCTCGCTGGAACTATGAACGTGTCTGACGTTGATCTGAAGGATCACCAACAAGATCACCAGCTGCTTCGCGTGTTGAACGGACCCATCTAGGAAGTGGTGGAACTGGTGCTTGTTCAGGTTCAAAGGACTCATATGGAGGAATGTCAGCAGGCGGAGGTGGATTTTCATCCTCACTTTCATCATCTAAAGAAGAATCCAGAATAGGAACAGAAGAAGGAACAACTGCCGAAGATGGATCGCAGGCCGAAGAAGGCACAACCGCCGAATTAGGCTCGTAGGCTGTTGGCAGCCAATTCACATTTTTCCATTGTCTTATAAGCTGCCTACACCAATGTTTTGCAAACATCAATTTTTCATCGCAGTTTTCAAATAAACAACATTTTTATTCTTGCGACATTTGCACATTTACCTTCGTTTTTGTTTTCACGACTATAAGCATGAAAACTTGGTCTTTCGAAGTCACATTAAAATCATTATTGAAATGTTGTTATCTTCCTTGTCGATATGTCTATTGAACTTATATTTTACTTATTATTATACAGTTGGCGAGACCTTTTGATCTGTATTCATGCTTCAATTGATTGTGTATTTTTGTTTCATTGAGTTTGTGATACATTTGGCATTTGGATTCACATGTTATTTGATCAAATTACTTTGCACATTGGTTTCATAAAAATATATAGGTGTTATGGTTAAACCCTTGATATATTACATTTGATATGACACCTAGTTTCAAAACACATTGGTTAAACCCTCGATATGAATTGATACATCGCATGTCTCATAGTCCAACATTGGTATTGGTTTCGATTTGTATGTTGGGTGTTTAAAACTATGGCATAACTTTGATTGCGCGCGTTGGTTTATACGCTTACCATCGATTTCATTGATTGGCCAAGTGACATGATTTTTAAACCATACAATAGTGGGTTGAAAATCTATAAGCGTCGACGGTTGTACCATTGGCAATAACTATTATGCATGACAGAAATAAGCTCCACCCCCTTCGCACGATGTCATTTATGCCTATCCATTATCCTCGTTCATCCCTGTTAGCTCGGGTAACCCTTCGTGCACTCTGTTCCTGTGTGTGCTATGATCCAAACACTGGACTTACCGTGTGCTCGGCTCCATGGCACCAATGGTGTGAATCAAGCCGAACGGTAGCCAAGCCCTACTACTATTCGACAATGCCCGGAAAGACTTGGAGGATAACAGTTGGCTCACCTTTGTACAATGATTCGAGGGTTTTAATTTATTTTTTGCACAACAATTCACCCTGACTTTTGATGGCTATAGATCCAAGGTGGGTGACATTCAGTTGGAAATCAATGAGGAATTTATTAGTTCTGCTACAGGGTTACCAGCCACGAGCCAGCGTTGGTTCAAAAATTCAAAAGTGGAAGAGGTGCCTTGGCCACTACTGTTCCTCTCGTGCAAATTCACATCTTGTGACAAAGGTATGCCCATATCCATGCCTAAACCATGATGGCATGACCTTTTGATAATAGTTAAACAATTCGTCACCTGTGAAGGTCGATATGGACTCGTTTTTCTCTACCACCTGCGTTTGTTAATGAATTTTATGGGATACTCATTGAATATTCCCTTTTACTTCTAGCGTAGCCTATATAAAATGTCAAAAAGGTTTAAAAGGGAGAAGGCTGATAGTAGCCTGTTCCACCATGGATTAATAAGACTTATCATTTTTCATCACTTAAGTCTCCACGGTGATAGTTGGCGAGCTTTTATCGCTCGAAATGGTTTTGATGATACAGACCCTATCCAGATTGACAAGCCTATGGTTAATGAAACCAAGGTCGGGCCACCCGTGCCCTTCTGTGTCCTACTGCCCTCTCCCAAGCCTTCGATCGACCATGATATTGACTTACCAGATGTTATAACTGAGAAGGTCGACGCTATAAAAAGGCCTGTGAGCAAAAAGGCCAAGGAAAACCCTACTGTTGATGCCAAGGGTAAAAAGAACGGTTGGCTTATTTCGAGAATGGCTAGGAATAAACCTAAACCCACTTCTGAGTAGAAGCCCATAGTCCTTAGTGAGGATTTGAACTCTGACGTAGAACTCTTCCTAGCCAGTGAATACCCTTACTCACAGGGTCTGTGCTCTGAGCCACCTTATGATTTCATTTCTAATCTGCCCCCTTGCTTAAAGAATAATCCTAGCTACCCTGGGATCAAACTATCTAACGAAACCCTCAGCAATATAACCAAACCCTCACCTGCACTTTCGAAGCCCACACAACCGTCCTATGACCAATGTGATTTGTGGTTGGAACAATACTATATAGAAGTTCCTCTGCTTCAATAAAAAATCCAATCGTTGGAAAATCAAGTTGCAGTGTTGACCAGCCAAAGAGACAAACTTCAAGCAACTGATAGGAAGCAAAGGACCACAGGTTCCATCATATTTAAAAACATTGAATCGGCTACAGTCGTTGTCAACTCCAAAATGTCATGATCAAGCCATATGCTCATCATACAGGTATGAATTTTGATATCGTTTTAGTTTTGTGAATGACCAGGATTAATATAACGATTTGAATTTGGTTTTCAAATAGCTCTGTTTATATTTCGAAATGGCTCTATCATAATGTGTTCATCCTGTATATTGTTTTTTCTTTGCTAGAAATAAAAGAAACTTTGATTTGGTACATGATTTTCTCATACCCAGTTTAGTCACTAATATACTTTTATCGGATTTGATTGGTTTTCGATTGGATTTGATTTGTTCGTTTGTCTGATTGAGTTAATGAAATTGATGGTTTTCTTTCGATTGGATTTGTTTGTATCTAATCTGAACAGGAAGTTTTTCATGCTAAATTTAGAGCACGATTACGATTTGATTTGGTATAATTTTGTTATAGTTAGATTATATCGGCTCTAATTTAGTTTGTATGCCGCGATTTTGGAACGACTTCGTGAGTTTGAATTGTCGTGATCAAATCCTATAAATCGGGAATACAACCCTGATCGTTTCCAATTTGGAAAAAAACGACTCTGTTTTTATGGAAACAATACTCTCATTTAAGCCTGTGCAAATGATATTCACGCCCAAATCATGGAACGGTTTTGATACACAATGACTATGTTAAAGCTCCAGTTGTTCGATTCGCTTGATTGGATTGTTGTGTATCTTCAGTTAGTTCGATCATTTTCATGAGTTAGATTCGCATCGTAAAAGATGCTCTGTTTGATTTTAATTTGCAAAATGAATTGACCAACATTTGTTATCTCTATCAAATCCAGTTATAATTCGTTTGAAAGGAATGATTTTGATCAAGATCAATCGATTTTGTTTGCCCCAATTTACAATAACAAACGATCGGATAATTCTTACGAACTCTGTTACCAACTGATTGATCTTGTTATGATTTCATTTGAGTTGATTTACGCGCCAGTTTGAGTTAATCCGCTCGTGGCATGGATCGTTTGTTATGTCAATACATTTATGTTGATTTGAAAGTGATCTTGTTGGATTCGATCGTGTCTCTTATTTATGAGGCAACATAACAATTGCTTGTGATTTGTTTTAATTGTATCTATTTTAGTTGATATGAAACGATTTCATTACTATTCACTACGATTCTGATCACCTGACTTTTTGGCAACAAACGAAACAGAGTACACTTATCTCTGTAATCATTTGATTGATCTTGATTTTGTTTGATTTCAAAATGGTATAACAATTTCAATCTGAATGATTCGTTTTCAAATAGCTATTGGATGTTAGTTCAATTTAATTCTTTAAAAGATTTTGAATCGATTTTAATGTTGATTCTGTGTCTTATTTAGACCAGCTACAGAATCACAAGATTCTGTGGCTAGTCTATAGAATTAAATCTTTTATCATTTTATTAATAAAATACCCTTCTAACTTGTCCATTTTTTACCCTTTTCAGGTAAATTCGAATTGCATGGGACATGTCGGATAGTTTAAGAGATATTTGTGTGCTTTAGTTTTATTTTAGTTTCCTAGTTTAGTTAGACTTGGGATATCTTCCTAGATTTTTTGTAAACAGTTGATAACTTCTACATGGATGTTTTACCCTGTAGAAGGTATTTAAATACTTATTATTTTTTGTAATAAGGGGCATCCTCACTTGTGGGAGAACCAATCTATGGATTTCTAATACAAACTGAGACAAGAGTTGATGTTTTGCTACAGCTTTCGCTTTCATAATATCAATCTTTTGTTTCAAGTTTATGCATGTCGCTTTGCAGTTGATTATTGACTACTTTATCTATCATAGTCCATTGCAGAATGATATGATTTAATTAATGTGCTATCCATATCTGATTTCTTTCAATACTTAAAAATACAACAATTATTTGATTCAGTTAATGAATGACAGATTTCTCTTCTTCATCAATTGAATTATTTTGTATAAGTCTTGGCATACAGGTTTACCTAACTGTGAAGATTTATAAATCATAAGATTGTTGTAAGTTTTTATGTCTTGTTTGTCCTGTAATTATACTAAAGAGCACAACAATTTCCTGTTTACGAGAAGCTAGTGGATAATTCGGTGCAGGTTTCCTCCCTCTGATCAGCTGAGAAAATCATCATCTCATATAGGACAAATCTGGAGCATTTCTCCAGGTCAGTTTTGTCATTTATTTGATATTTATTAGTATTTTAGTTAGATATATGTTTAGTTAGATTTGTAGTTAGAATTAGTATTTTAGTTGTTTAGTTTAGTTAGTTTTTGTTTTATTTTTGTTCATAAAATTATAAAATCAACAAAAATATCTTTCTCTGTCTTAGGGAAGAATATAAATGAGTTTTTCAGGTTTTATTTAAATCTGTGAATTGTAGATATTGTACATTTTGTGAATAAGATTTATTTATGTTAGTAGTTAATTAGTTAGAGTTAGTATAGTAGTAGTTAGTAGATTGTATATATATAGTTTTAGTTAGATTAGTTTATTAGTTTGTTTTAATAGTGAGTTTTAGTTAGATTAGTTAGTTTAGTATAGTTTTCCTTTTTGTTTTCTTAGGACCTTAGATCGGCTAACGGAGCCGCTAAACCCATCAGAGTGGTTCATCCCAAACGACTTGGGTTATTAGACAACCCCAGATCTGTTTCACTCTTCCAGTTGATGGACGGTCAATTTCACCCATCAACAAATGGCGCTAGAAGGAGGGCCTGAACTTAATTAATGGCATGAGGCGATCGCAAGACTCCTCCACCACCTAATCACTCACCTATAGTGACTAGAAGCCATTCAAACGATAATATTCCCCTTCAAACAACAACTACTTCAACCGACGATCCACAGATCACAGTTGAGCTAGCAACCCGTAATCCTACAGGTGGTGACATACAAGAGATTGTCCATCAATCTCTTATAAAAAAACATAGTTCCTTAGCCCGTTTGAGGCAACCTAACCGTCCGTGGGGACAACCTTTGGATTTATTTGATATCAGAGAACAATTAGGAGGCACTGATCTCACTGTGAATCCTTCAGATCCAATCTTAAATCCTGCTGCAGGAGGATCTGGGATACCCCCTTCACCACCTCCTTCATCTCCTTCCTCTTCTGAAGGAGATTCCTCTGACGAAGGTGATTCCCCTTCTCATCCTTCCACACCCACTACCCGAATGGCTAATCAGAACAACCCTGCTAGACCCTGGCTTGACCAGGATGCCATAGCTGTACCTGGAGCTCAGCATCCTTTACCTAAGCATCCGGAGAAATGGATTCCCAAGTTTGACCCTGACTCAAAACAGATCGTTGAAGATCACATTAAAAAATTTATGTTATCCATAAGACTCCTCAATGTCGAACATGAAGACGTCATTTGTAGGTTGTTCCCTTATAATTTCGGGGGTAATGCATCCACATGGTACTTTTCCCAGCAACCCCATACCATCGTGTCTTGGGAAAAGTTTGAGTCATGCTTTTTGGAAAAGTTTGGAGATGGTAAACCTCCAGAAGTCCTAGTCATGGATCTTTCTAGCTTAAGAATGAACCCAAAATAAAAAGTTAAAGACTTTAATCAAAGATTCTTAACACTTAAAAACCGAATCCTTACGGATTCCATGCCTTCTGAGAGTCTTATAATAGCATACTACACTAAAGATTTACATCAAAGTATAGTTATTTGGGTTAAGAGATCTAAGAAAGCCACATTGTTAGAAGCCTTCGAGGAGGCCAGCCAGATTGAAAAAGACATACTTAGTCTTAAAGACTCTACTAGCAATGAAATTGAGACTAGTTCTTCTTCCAGAAAGAAGATCGAAATCCTCCCCAGACCCACTCAAAGTAAAACACAACCTGAAAACTCTGATTTAGAAAACTTAACTAAAGTTGTTCAAAAACTGTCAAATCAAGTTATAGACTTGAAAAGGTCAACCGAAGAAGCTTCCTCGAGCAAAGGGCCCTACAAACCCCCTTTCTGAAAGCCTTTTCCTACCAACCGACCTAATCCAAACACCGAAGGCCTAAATCTAGAAAGTCTGCAATGCGCACTTCAAACAATTCTAGAAGCCCAAGATAACTTGATGCCTCCTGAGATTCCCGAGGAGGTAGTTGAACAAGAGATAGTTCAAGAAGAAGAGTCTTCTCCAAAAATTTTTGGACACTTCTCGGATAACATCTTTCAAGCTAACTTCGAGACAGTACACCCCTATAATACCAGGAGTAAGGCAACAGATAAACCTTCTTCCGAAAACACTACAACTTTTCCTCCAAAGCAATCTAAATCAGCTGAGACTAAACAGAGTAATGTGAACCCCAACTTAGATTATGATGTAGTTGAAGATATTAAAAAGTTAAGGGCTAACATCTCTATTTATGAGTTATTGAAGTTTCCATTTCTGCTACAAAAAATGTTACATAATATCTCAGAAAATGACAAAAATGGTAATTCAAGTGGTAATAAGGTTGTGCAGAACAAAGTCCCTCAGAAGAATTCCACTAAAAATAATCCTAATCCTCAAGATAAAGGAAGCCTTCCTGCAAATAATGTAAATAATGTAGATAAAATAGCTTTAGAAACTGCGAGTAAAAATCCACAAGCTACTACTCTTAGTACTCGCAAAAATGTACCTCCATTCCTATTAACTTTCAAAATCTTTAATAGAAACGTGCATAATTGTATGGTAGACTCAGCAACGTCATCCAATGTGATGCCTTGGTCCATTTTCCAAAAGATTAACGCTGAAGTTGAACCCTTGAATTTAAAAATCATACAACTTGATCGGACAAATGTTAAAGTTATAGGCGAACTAAAAAATGTACTTATTAGATTATCGTCTAACCCCAAGGTTCATCAGGTTATTGATATAATTGTTGTGGATATTCCAGAAGTGTATGGTTTGTTTTTAAGTAGGGACTGGTCGGAGTAGCTACATGGTTATTTTGCAACAGATTGGTCTCATCTATGGCTTCCAGAGAACGATAAGCCTAATAAAATCAAAGTAAATCGTGAGCGCTACCTTAAGTTCACGGTCACAGATTTGAATGATCCCAATGAACCATTTACACCTTCTGCCGATTCCCCCGAAGTACAAGGGATGGACACCTTCTTTGGCAACTTCATGGCCGAGGCTTCACCTATCACCAATACAGAACAACAGTCCGATATTGTAGCATATATGCAGCCAACAACTTCTACGCAACGGTCCCATGTACCTGATGGAAATTAAATTTGGTCTCTTTATTTCGACGGGTCAAATTCCAAAGAAGGAGTTGGAGAAGGCTACGTCATTATCGATCCGGTAGGTAACAAAACATTGATAGCATGTATGTTGGAATTTGAATGTACTAACAATACTGCAGAATATGAGGCTTTACTGCAAGGTCTCAGAAAAGATTTCGATATGAACATTCAAAATTTAACCGTCTTTGGTGACTCTGAAATAGTGGTTAGACAGGTAAAAGACTCTATCCACTGTCTTTCTCCGCATCTCAAAAGCTACCAGTTTGAGGTATGGAATTTAATGAATAAATTTTTCGATTTCAATATAAATTCTATTCCTAGATTGAATAACTCTGAAGCAGATTTATTGGCTAATGTAGCTTCCAAACTTCTTCCTGCAGAAGGCTTGTCCCCAGACGCATTATCCATTGAGCTGCTATTTTGGCCATCCATTCCCGACAACATCACGAACTGGAGAGTATTTGACGATGATTAGAAGATTATTAACTTTCTGCACATGGAAGAAACTTTTCGAGATGCGGTGATAGACGAACACACGCACGATGACAATTTACGCGATTTCACGGTAATACCAGATCTGAGAACTCCTGAATCTTCATCGGATATGGTAAACTCGATCCCTAAATCCGTAGTTAGATTAGAAAATTTTTATGATTTTCAAGATAAATTTAAAAAGACGGTCAACTGTAAAACCAATAGTTCCTCGTTATCTTATGAAAAAGTAAACTTAGGAACTAAGGACAATCCTCAGTGCATTAATCTAGGGTTGGGATGTTCTCAACAAGAAAAAGCTACATTTATTAAATTGTTCAAAGAATTTAAAGATGTCTTTGCATGGACATATGATGACCTTAAGACTTTTGACCCTAACATCATACAACATGTCATTCTGATGAAGCCCCAAACC
Organism: Picea glauca; assembly: GCA_000966675.3. NCBI lineage: Eukaryota > Viridiplantae > Streptophyta > Pinopsida > Pinales > Pinaceae > Picea > Picea glauca. The sequence continues at coordinate 185,730 of JZKD02S2161610.1, forward strand.
TTACCCTTTCAACAAAAACTGAGGAAAATGCATCCTAAACTCGAACCGACCATTCAAAAATAATTGAATAAGCTCCTAAATGCTAAGATAATTTTTCCTGTTAGGCACACTCAGTGGGTTTCTAACCTTGTCCCAGTCCGAAAGAAAAGTGGGGAAATTCGACTCTGCGTCGATTTCCGAAACCTTAATAGAGCGTCTGATAAAGACAACTATGTTGTCTCGACCATGGAACAGATCATTCAATAGATATCTGGTTCCGAGAGGCTATCTTTACTGGATGGTTTCTCGGGGTACAACCAAGTCCTGATTTCTCCACCAGACCAACTTAAAACTACCTTTCGTACTCCATGGGGCACTTATGCTTATCGTAAAATTCCCTTTGGATTGATTAATGCTGGAGCCACCTTTCAGAGAGCAATGGACATTGCTTTCCGAGGCTTAATCAATCAGTCTGTCATAGTTTACTTAGATGATGTGACTATATTTTCTAAAAATAAAAATGATCATCTAGCTCACTTACGAGCCGTTCTACAACGATGTCATAAATACGGCATCTCCTTGAATCCCAAAAAATCCATCTTTGCAGTAGAACAGGGTAAACTCTTAGGATTCATTGTGTCTAGTGAAGGGATAATTATCGACCCCGAAAGGACTCAAGTCATCGCGAAACTTCCCTCTCCTACATCCAAAAAGTCTATGCAGTCTTTCTTAGGCCAGATTAACTTTGTGAGAAGATTTGTCCCCAGCTTCTCTAAAATGGTCAGACCCTTGCAAAACCTAATTAAGAAAGACACCCAATATCACTGGGGACCCCTAGAAAGTCAAGATTTTAATGCAATAAATAAGGCCATAATAGACGCTCTGTCTCTCATGAGCCTTGATTTTTCTCAAGACTTTACACTCTACACTTTTGCTTCTAACCGTTCCTATGTCGTCGTCCTAACCCAAAAGAATGTCGAAAATAATGAAGTACCCATTGCCTTTATGAGATATTCTTTCAAAGGTGCTGAACTTAATTACCCAGTGGTAGATCGGTAATCCTACGCTATTTTCAAAGTAGTCAAGAACTTTCGGTCTTATCTTTTGAAGTCAAGGATGAAAGTCATTGTCCCATACCCAGCTGTGAGGAACCTGTTAGTGCAGAAGGAACTAGGTGAAAAGAGGGCCAACTGGGTCACCTCTTTGTAGGAATATGACTTAGAAATCACCCCAGCTCAGATAGTGAGAGGCTAAGGGTTATGCAAGTTAGTTGCTAATTCAGCAGCAGGACAACAAGAAGAAAGCGATACGTCAAACCTAGGACAAAGCGATCAAAGTCCAATCTGTTGTGTGCAAAACCCTGTTAGTCCTTGGTATGACAATATAAGATTCTGTCTTGAACATGGGTCAACCCCCCGTCACCTGGATCCCTCTAAAAGAAGAGCGTTGATATTAAAGTCTGCCTCCTTTCATCTAGTTAATGGTATCCTGTTTCGTCAAAGTTTTGACGGCGTACTGATGCGTTGTATTGAAAAAGACGAAGCAGAAAAAGTCTTGCTAGAGTTGCATCAGGAGAAGCTGGTGGTCATTTTGGTGGTGACACCATTGCCCATAAAGTTTTAAGAGCCGGCTATTACTAGCCCACGCTTTTTAGAGATGCCCATGCCTTGTGTCGTAAATGTATCATTTGTCAGAAAGCATTAGGGCGGTTACAAAAACCAGCCTTTCTTTTGCAGCCCGTTTCAGTAGACTCTCATTTTTAGCAGTGGGGCCTTGATATCATAGGTCCAATTAACCCCCCATCCTCACAACAACACAAGTTTATTGTGACAGACACATATTACTTTACCCGATGGTATGAAGCTACTGCGTTAATAATTGTCAACACCAGTCAGGTAATTGCCTTTATAAATTTGAATATTATCGCTCGTTTTGGTATCCCTGACTGTTTAGTATTCGATAATGCTTCTTACTTTTCCTCTCTTGAGATGAGCGAGTTTTCTTTGGAAAAAGGAATTAAGATGAAGTATTCTGCTAGCTATTACCCTCAGGGAAATGGATTGGCAGAATCAACAAACAAGAACTTGATTAAAATCATCAAGAGAACGGTGGTTGAAAATTACAAAAATTGGCACAACGCACTGTTGAAAGCGCTGTGGGCTAATAGGGTAACGCAAAAAGATGCTATAGGTAACTCCCCCTTTTTTCTTGTTTATGGAAGAGAAGCAATTCTGCCACCTCAGATTCTTCTTCCTTCACTACAGTTGTCGCAGAAAATCCAAGAAGAAGATTGTCCCCCTTTGGAAAACCGAATTAACGCTTTGATGAAGCTAGAAGAGATAAGAGCCCAAGCTAAACGTAAGTTAGATCAACATCAACAATTGGTTAAAAGATGGTTCGATTCTAACTCTGCTTCTGATAGGAATTTTGAAGTAGGTGACCTCGTCTTGAAGTGGGACAAACCGCATGAGGGAAAGGGAGAACACACCAAATTTCAAAACTTATGTCTTGGACCGTTTTTAATTGCTGAAAAGTTGGGTCCCAGTTCTTTTCGATTGCAGAATCTTGAGGGTCATCTTGACACCTACCCGGTGAATGGCCAAGCCCTGAAAAGATACTTTGCTTGATGACAACCCTTGTATAGTATGTACATATTTTGCTTTTGTTTGCTTTTTCGTTTGTTTTTTTTGTTTTTTGATTTTTTTTTGGATTTATCAGTTTGTGTTTGCTTTCAAATACACATACCTGTATACCGAGCTATTCAGACAAAGACAATAGAAAATTCCTCCGCCGAAATAACTACTAAGAAAATTTGTATAAACATCAATGGTATATTTCTTAAGTTTATATCTATGTTGGAAAAGTCTGTTGTTTGAAAGAAGTTGACTGATTTTGATCTCTGAGTAAAGCTTGTCACGATCATCTATTATCTTTTTACGTTGTCCCTATTCCTTAAGGGAATGACTCAGAAGATGTATCCCTATCTTAGGAATTTGTTTTTGTAAATAAAACATCTCTGGATCTAAATAAAGGACAGTTCTAATAAATTCTGATGAGGTCTGAAAAAATATGTTAAAATATCATGATTTTCAGCGTCACCCCGCTCAGCTATATATCTATTAAAAAAACAAAACATGATAAATTATTAAGAAGGGTTGTGGGAAATGCTTGTAAACCCGCAGTGATGTTGAATAGGTCTTTTGGCAGCGGGTAAATGCATGCATGACGCCAAGGCAACCTTGTCGGGGTACTGAACAGGCCCGTTGGCAGCGAAGCAATGTTGGGTATATGAAAATTTGCAAATATTGAAACCTCTTTAATGTCTTTTATTATGATCTAGAACTTCTTGGCAGGATACATATGTCAGAGTGGGTTAAATGGCAACCCTGCTGAGGCTATGGACGCTTGCTGGCAGCAGTGGCTATGCCAACAGTATTGAAGATTTTATCTTTAATATCGTGACTTTCTATTCTTAAGGTTGTTATCAGTTTTCATCTTTTGAAACACTGCTGGAATAGTTGGTTAATGATGATGTTATACGATTTTCTGGTTGTTATTTTTGAGTTGGAATTATCTTTGCTCTCCTAAACTGAATTTGTTCCTTTTTGCAGAGATAACTACTTCTACCAGTGTGTTGCCATTGTTGGCAGCCAATTCACATTTTTCCATTGTCTTATAAGCTTCCTACACCAATGTTTTGCAAACATCAATTTTTCGTCGCAATTTTTAAATAAACGACATTTTTATTCTTGCGACATTTGCACATTTACCTTCATTTTTGTTTTCACGACTATAAGCGTGAAAACATGGTCTTTCGAAGTCACATTAAAATCATTATTGAACTGTCGTTATCTTCCTTGTCGATATGCCTATTGAACTTATATTTTACTTATTATTATACATTTGGCGAGACCTTTTGATCTGTATCCATGCTTCGATTGATTGTGTACTTTTGTTTCATTGAGTTTGTGATACATTTGGCATTTGGATTCACATGTTATTTGATCAAATTACTTTGCACATTGGTTTCATAAAAATATATAGGTGTTATGGTTAAAGCCTTGATATATCACATTTGATATGACACCTAGTTTCAAAACACATTGGTTAAACCCTCGATATGAATTGATACATCGCATGTCTCATAGTCCAGCATTGGTATTAGTTTCGATTTGTATGTTGGGTGTTTAAAACTATGGCATAACTTTGATTGCGCGCATTGGTTTATACGCTTACCATTGATTTCATTGATCGGCCAAGTGACATGATTGTTAAACCATACAATAGTGGGTTGAACAACTATAAGCGTCGGCGGTTGTACCATTGGCAATAACTATTATGCATGACAGAAATAAGCTCCACCACCTTCGCACGATTTCATTTATGCCTATCCCTTATCCCTGTTCATCCATGTTAGCTCGGGTAACCCTTCGTGCACTCTATTCCTGTGTGTGCTATGATCCAAACCCTGGACTTACCATGTGCTCGACTCCATGGCACCAATGGTGTGAATCGATCCAAATGGTAGCCAAGCCTTGCTACTATTCGACAATGCCTGGAAAGACTTGGAGGATAACGGTTGGTTCACCTTTGTACAACGATTCGAGGGTTTTAATTTATTTGTTGCACAACAGTTCGCCCTGACTTTTGATGGCTGTAGAGCCAAGGTGGGTGACATTCAGTTGGAAATCAATGAGGAATTTATTAGTTCTGCTACAGGGTTACCAGCCACGGGCCAGCGTTGGTTCAAAAATTCAAAAGTGGAAGAGGTGCCTTGGCCACTACTGTTCTTCTCGTGCAAAGTCACATCTTGTGACAGAGGTATGCCCATATCCATGCTTAAACCACGATGGCATGACCTTTTGATAATAGTTAAACAATTCGTCACCTGTGAATATCGATATGGACTCGTTTTTCTCTACCACCTGCGTTTGTTAATGAATTTTATGGGATACTCGTTGAATATGCCCTTTTACTTCCAGCATAGCCTATATAAAATGTCAAAAAGGTTTAAAAGGGAGAAGGCTGACAGTAGCCTGTTCCACCATGGATTAATAAGACTTATCATTGTTCATCACTTAAGTCTCCACGGTGATAGCTGGCGAGCTTTTATCACTCGAAATGGTTTTGATGATACATACCCTATCCAGATTGACAAGCCTGTGGTTAATGAAACCAAGGTCGGGCCACCCGTGCCCTTCCCTGTCCTACTTCCCTCTCCTAACCCTTCGGTCGACCCTGATATTGACTTACCAGATGTTATAACTGAGAAGGTCGAGGCTATAAAAAGGCCTATGAGCAAAAAGTCCAAGGCAAACCCTATTGTTGATGCCAAGGGTAAAAAGAACGCTCGACTTATTTCGAGAATGGATAGGAATAAACCTAAACCCACTTCTGAGCAGAAGCCCATAGTCCTTAGTGAGGATTTGGAATTTGACGTAGAATGCTTCCTAGCGAGTGAATACCCTTACTCACAGGGTCTGTGCTCCGAGCCACCTTATGATTTCGTTTCTAATCTGCCCCCTTGCTTAAAGAATAATCCTAGCTACCCTGGGATCAAACTATCTAACGAAACCCTTGGCAATATAACCAAACCCTCACCTGCACTTTCGAAGCCCACACAGTCGACCTATGACCAATGTGATTTGTGGTTGGAACGATACTATATAGACGTTCCTCTGCTTCAACCAAAAATCCAATCGTTGGAAAATCAAGTTGCAGTGTTGACCAGCCAAAGAGACAAACTTCAAGCAACTGATAGGAAGCAAAGGACCACTGGTTCCATCATATTTAAAAACATTGAATCGGCTACAGTCGTTGTCAACTCAAAAATGTCATGATCAAGTCGTCTGCTCGTCATACAGGTATGAATTTTGATATCGTTTTAGTTTTGTGAAGGACCAGGATTAATATAATGATTTGAATTTGGTTTTTGAATAGCTTTGTTTATATTTCAAAATGGCTCTGTCATAATGTGTTCATCCTGTATATTGTTTTTGCTTTGCTAAAAATAAAAGAAATTTCGATTTGGATACATGATTTGCTCATACCCAGTTTAGTCACTGATAGACTTTTATCGGATTTGATTGGTTTTCGATTGGATTTGATTTGATTGTTTGTTTGATTGAGTTAATGAAATTGATGGTTTGCTTTCGATTGGATTTGTTTGTATCTAATTTGAACAGGAAGTTTTTCATGCTAAATTTAGAGCACGATTACGTTTCGATTTGGTATAATTTTGTTATAGTTAGATTATATCGGCTCTAATTTAGTTTGTATGCCGTGATTTTGGAACGACTTCATGAGTTTGAATTGTCATGATGAAATCCTATAAATTCGGAATACAACCCTGATCATTTCCAATTTGGAAAAAATCACTTTGTTTTTATGGAAACAATACTCTCATTTAAGCATGTGAAAATGATATTCACACCCGAATCATGGAACGGTTTTGATACACAATGACTATGTTAAAGCTCCAACTGTTTGATTCGCTTGATTGGATTGCTGTGTATCTTCAGTTAGTTCGATCATTTTCATGAGTTAGATTCACATCGTAAAAGATGCTCTGTTTGATTTTAATTTGCAAAACGAATTGACCAACATTTGTTATCTCTATCAAATCCGGTTATAATTCGTTTGAAAGGAATGATTTTGATCAAGATCAATCGATTTTGTTTGCCCCAATTTGCAATAACAAAGGGTCGGATAATTCTTACGAACTTTGTTACCAACTGATTGATTCTGTTATGATTTCATTTGAGTTGATTTACGCACCAGTTTGACTTAATCTGCTCGTGGCATGGATCGTTTGTTATGTCAATACAGTTATGTTGATTTGAAAGTGATCTTGTTGGATTCGATCGTGTCTCCTGTTTATGAGGCAGCATAACAATTGCTTGTGATTTGTTTTAATTGTATCGATTTCAGTTGATATGAAATTATTTCATTACTATTCATTACGATTCTGATCACCCGACTTTCTGGCAACAAACGAAATAGAGTACACTTATCTCTGTAATCAGTTGATTGATCTTGATTTTGTTTGATTTCAAAATGGTATAACAATTTCAATCTGAATGATTCGTTTTCAAATAGCTATTGGATGTTAGTTCAATTTAATTCTTTAAAAGATTTTGAATCGATTTTAATGTTGATTCTGTGTCTTATTTAGACCAGCTACAAAATCACAAGATTATGTGGCTAGTCTATAGAATTAAATCTTTTATCATTTTATTAATAAAATACCCTTCTAACTTGTCCATTTTTTACCCTTTTCAGGTAAATTCGAATTGCATGGGACATGTTGGACAGCTTAAGAGATATTTGTGTGCTTTAGATTTATTTTAGTTTCCTAGTTTAGTCAGACTTGGGATATCTTCCCAGATTTTCTGTAAACAGTTGATAACTTCTACAGGGATGTTTTACCCTGTAGAAGGTCTTTAAATACTTATTATTTTTTGTAATAAGGGGCATCCTCACTTGTGGGAGAACCAGGCTATGGATTTCTAATACA
>JZKD02S2161610.1:195994-215468 GCA_000966675.3 Picea glauca
TCCTAACTACAAATGCATACTAATGCATACTAAAGAAACACACTTTTACCTAACGACATATTAGACCAAGTAGATCTTAACTAACTCCTAAGTGTCTAAATATCCTAACAATCTACACGATGCACCGGCATTCTTTAAACCGAATGGAAGTTTCTGGTAGGCGAAAGTGCCCCAAGGACAAATAAAAGCGGTCTTGTGTTGGTCTACGGGTATGATATTGATTTGATTATATCTGAAGAAACCATAAATCAAAGAGAAGATTTCACTTCTAGCACAATCATTGACGATATGGTCAATGAAGGGGGTAGGAAAGTTGTCTTTAGGACAAGCTTTGTTAATGTCTCTATAATCAATGCACACACAGACTGTGCCTTGTTTCTTGTTAATCGGAACAAGATTGGACACCCAGTCAGTTAGAGCCACAGGACCATAAATAAATCCATCTTTGAGAAGTTTCTCAACTTCAAGTTGATAGCAGCTGCTCTACATGGGTGGACTGGACGAAGTCATTTCTAGACGAGTTTAGTGCCCAGGTATGTCTTAATCTCATGTACCATAATGTCGGGGTCAATCCCTGGCATTTTGTCATAGCTCCATGTGAAGACGTCACAAAATTCTTGGAAAAGAGACTTGTAGGTGACAACTTTGTCATGGGAACACGAAGCTCCGATATGCACATTTTCGACAACTCCAGGTTTTATGGAAATGTTGAGGGGGATGGTGGGTGAGATATTACTTAATTTCCCTTCATAGAACATATCGTGTGTCGACTCGGGAACAGTAGAAATGATGACAACGGTCGACGGGGTAGAGATTCGTTGGTAACCCTCGATGGTGTGTTGTTCCAGGAAGAGGATGGAACTATGATGTCCATCATCCCAAAGGGTGTCTTCCATGGACATAACAGACATAATCATCTAGTCCATGGGAAAAATGACGTGGAATGGATCTGGAGATAAATCACCAAGAGAGTGGGTAGAAGGGGTTGTCGATTGAATGGCTTGATAAGATTATTCGACCGAACTCAAAGTTGTTTCATCGCCATAACGAATATGATCGTCAGGGTTGGGTACCATCCACGGGTTGTAAGACGCAAGGGTTCTGCAAATAGAGGTGGAGATCATGTTGATCGAGGCGACAAATGGATGTGGAACATTAGGTGGTGGAATGGGGAAAGTACCCATCAAAGAGGAATATTTAAGAAGACTGACACCAACATTCTCATATCCAGGGGGGGGTTTTGCAATGAAAGGTACGTTTTCGGTACATGCATCAGAGTGAAAGAAGGCCAATTGGTCTATGATAACTACTTTTCCTTGATGTGGGAAATGCACGACACGAAAAGAGTGGACACAACTGCATGCATGGAATTGATCTAGCTACGGCCAAGTAGAAGGTTGTAATCGAGAGGAGCATCAAAGACCTCCACTTCAACGTTGACCTTTTTGCCTTCTAACGTAATAGGAAATGAAGGGAGGACATCGTAAGGCTTAAAAATAGAGCCATTGAAGGCTTTGAGCATGTTGTGGGATTTAGTTAAAGGAGGAGAGTCGATGGATTTCTAGCAGGTAATAGACATGACACACATCGAGGCACCCTCATCAATAACTATTCTACAAATGTTTTTGTCGGAGACAATAACTTGTATTTGGAATGCGAATTGAGGGGGTAACCTTGGAATGTGATATTCCAAGTCAAAAATTATTAAATTTGTATCTGTAGGGTCGATTCCACCAATATCTTTCAACAGTGCCTTCCATTGTATATGACAACTCTGAAGGACTTCGAGGGCTAACATCGCAGACAATGCTTGGGCCAAATCTTCGACAATACTGTAGTTCTGGGTAGTACATGCATGAGGATTGAAAGCCGATTTTCGAACAACACCCTTTGGGGGAGGGCGAAGAACTATTTCTAGGCTTGGTCATTCGAGATGAAGAGGACCATTGGTAGGTGGAGTCATGGGAGATGGTTGTACCAATGAAGGAGCTATTACATCAACCTTCTCTTTGGAGGAGGAATAATCTTTGGCTCGAGTGGTAAGTGTGATGTCATTGTTCTTTGAATCACCTATACACATTAAGACATATGATGTATTGGAGGGGGAAGGTTGGTCATGCATGACCAATTGGGCCTATTGTTGAGAAGGGAAGGGTTGTGACAACACGGCCAGAGTGGGGGGTTTCGGGGTCCCTTGAAGGAACTTAGTAACCTCGGCTCGTCGTGGACAATCCTTAGTGTAGTGATCATCACCATAGATAAGACAAGGGTATCGAGGTTTGTGCTTATCCTTATCGTCAATAGGTGGTGTTTTGGTTTTCTCAGATTGCGGATTATTTTTATCCTCCTTGTTCTTACCCTTTCCTTTTTTGGATTTATTTTTTCTGGTGGGAGTAGATTGAACAGAGTTCACCTCAGAAGTCTTGTCAGTGGGAGGGGTAGGAGACGAAGCATTTTGAACATTAGAAGAAATGGATTTGGGGTTGTTGCTAGAGGTTTGGATGGAATGAGGTTGGGCATGGAAATTTCTAATCACACCGTCAGTTGCATGAGAAGCAACAGGAGTAGTTGAAGTGGCAAAAGTAGAAGGACGAGGTGCATCAGGGAGTAATTCATAAAGAGTACCTGTTTGTGAGTAAACGAGGTCGAGGTATTGAGCATGACTGATTTCCTGTTCTTCTGTGACAACTCCACCCATGGCGATGTCACGAGGGATTTCGTTCATGAATGATTTTGTGAACCACTCTGCCAGCAACTGATCAGGAAGTTCAATTTTGATGAAACCTCATCTCTGTCGCCACTCATGAATGTGATCAGAGATATGAGTGGCTTTGGTTTGTTTGAAAGAACCCAAAATTTTGGTTCTCGTTTCATAGTGGATCGATAACTGGTAGTGGGTGAGGAAAGCCATAGCAAGGGTTTGGAAGTCAGTGAAGAAGCCTCATGGTAATTCTATATACCACTTCGTGGCGGAACCTGTGAGGGTTCGCTGAAAAAGGCGTAAACAAATAGAGTCATCCATCAAGGAGTTGGATGAGCACCAAAGGTGGAAATTCATTATATGATTGTTCGGGTCCTCTCCTAGTTTACCATTGAATTTAGGGATATCATATGGTAGTTTGGCCGATATGGCGGGCCATTGAGGAGAGTGATGGATCGGATCATTTAAAATTCTCGACAGATCAGGGAGGTCCAGGGTGGCTAAGAAGGGAAATTGTCTATTCACATGTGGGTACTGGTGACTTTGGGGAGGGAGTCCCATCGGTAGACCAGTGGGACCATAAGAAGTTTGCATATAATGTGAATATTTGGGCAGATTCAGTTGTTGGTGTGGAGGAAAGTAATTCATAGGGTTGTACCCTTGAACAGGGGCTCGAGATTGAGCATTCAATCCCCAAATAGGATTGGACGTACCTAGATATGGTTGGCCTATACTAGGGGGTATGAAAGAGCTAGCTTGAGGCTATTGCCCCCCAGTCGAGTGAATATTATGTTGAATAAGATAAGTCCAATACTGGGCCAAGGACAGAGGTATGTTTTGTCCATAGGGTGGGGGAGGTAGGAGTTTCGCTCCAACTAGGGGTTGCGTCCCAATTAGGATTTTTCCTGCAAAAGGGGATTGGGTTTGGCCTCCTTGGTGAAATTGTCCACTGATAGGAATTTGGTAATTCGGTGTGAAAGATGGGATGGTGCCACTAGGGTCAGTGCCTCCAATAGAGGATGGAAGAGGTCCTCTGAAAGGGGGTCAAGGAAGTGTCGGAATGAAACCGGGAATGAGATGGTGCCCAGAAGGATTGGAAACGCCAGGAGACCCGAATGATATTTGTGAAGGAGCAGGAATAGAAGCATTCAATGCATGATATCTAGGCGGAAGTGTTGGGGTGAATCTAGGTGAAAGCAACATGCCAATGGGAGCTTGGCTAGCCACTATAGTCTCGGTGTGAGGACTCATAGTATCTGGGACCATTGTGTAATGGATCGTTTGTAGGGGGATAGTCAAGATGTGGTCAGCTGGCAGAGCGTCTATACCAGGAAAATAATATGCAGTAGTAAAAGGTATTGCATCTGGATTAGATGTTTCGGGAAGCTCAAGTGTGACAATGATATCAATGCCTGCTCCTAAGCCAAAGAGATCCCGTCTAAAAATGCCAGTAGTCCAAAAAGGATCTTGACCCTTAGGTCCCGTAAAAGGTCTAGTTGGAAATCCAAAAGACTAAACAACTATTTCTCTGGAAAAATTCACTCGAACAATACATCTCTTAGATTCGGGAGGAAGTCGGAAGTCCTCACGAGAATTGGTAATTCGAAATAGCTCTAAAGTGTTAGTTCTTTCCACTTATGGAGTGGAAACGTCTTGGACTTCACTCTGTTGAGGAGAGCCCTCTGGTAATTTGGTAGGCAAGGGTTGAGAACCTTCCAGATCTTCTGGGGGTAGGCCTTGCATTCTATGTGAACGGCATGGAGGGTCAATTGTGATCAAGTTAGAATCTTACGAAAGAAAATTTTATGGCCAACTTGGGTAAACAAACAACATGTGCTGATAAAATCTAGGAGGCAAAACCAAGGAAACAAGACCTTCTAATTCTGAAGTCACTAGTTAGTAATGAAATCCAACGTCACGACGAAAAGATGAGAAGGGGTTGGGTGAGGGTGGAAAAGTTACGTTGACGACCTGCTTAGCGGACTTACACCCTGGTGCAAGCTCCCACACATAATCGTGGGTATACCCTCCAAGGAGCCTGAGTGAGTCTGGCCAATGTCGATTCCAGGTACCGTGATGACTTACCCCTTAACAGTCACCTTTTGTAATACCTTACGAAGATAGGCTACTAAGGTTACCACAAACAACAATGATTCCTAGGGGAACAGTTGACAGTCCGATCCACACGCAAGGGCAGGGTATCTAGCTCAAAATCAACTTGAGAGGCTTCCACTGATCATTGTGGGTATACCTTCAAGTGAACCTCATAATACGTTCAATCTATACACTGAGATCAACAAAGCAAGGTGAGTAACTCTGTCAATCTCAACGCGACCTCAGGTTTGACCCTTGTGTGAGAAGGGCTACCCAGGACAAAATGATGCAAATGAAATTTGACACTCCTTATCACAAGATACTATTGTGTATTTTGTTCTTTGGAGAGTGTGTCTCACTGCCTATTCCAAAGCTCTATCCTAGCTAATGTTAGTGCAAAAGAGCCCTAGAAAAAGTCACTAGTTGAATTTTAAAGTTGCGCAATATTATTAAAGGTTGTTGCTACACTAAAAGGAGACAGAAATGAAACCGATGTTGTGTGAGACTTTGACCCAACAATGCGTAAATAAGGATGAATGATACAAATTTTTGTTTGATGAATCCTATTTACAGGAGGGACAGAGGAGTTTTCTGGAACAATGCAAACTACGATGTATGATATTCTCTGAAATGTAATATCAAACAATCATGAACAATGCTAATTCCCTATTAGTTCTCTTTCAATACTTGAATGGAAATATTTTTCGAATAAAAGGTTTCTAAAAAGAAAAAAGTCTTTAATTTTTTATTAGAAACCAAGAAACATGGATAGAACTAAGAAAAAGTAAGCAACCAACGAAAAAAAAATACTCAACAAACACCCAAATCGATCTTTCAATGAAGATAAAAATAACAAACTGACAAGACCAGTATTTTCAAATGCACATGGGTAACAATTTTCCAAGTAATAGGAAATTGAAAAGGACAATTGATCTCAACTTTTAATCCAATCAAAGGCTCCAAACCAAACAAGCACTCGAATTTCAAAATCGGAGATTATACCCTTGTTAAGAAAAGGTCAAGAGGTAAAAATTGAGAAAAAATGATCAAGAAAAGCCTTTGATTTCTGAAAACTAATCATTCACGATATTTGAAGTCAAGAAACATTCAATCACTGGCCATAGAATTTCTTCCCAGAGACACAAACAAATATGGGGATCTGAAGACACAAAAGACTTAAATCCAAAAATTTTACAAGTGAGTTCGTAGTTTGGCAGTGGGGTACAGTGCTAGAATTAAGGATTCTCGCAGGCTAGACACAAGCAGGTTGTGAGAAGTTCGCATTGAACTCAACACTAGGGTGTGAACTTCAATGATTCTAGCAGGCTACAAAAAGATGCAGTGCGAGAAGTTTTACAATCAAGCAAGTTTTGGAAAAAATGACAGAACTTTTGAGGGAACTTCTGGATCCAAGGAGTCTGTAAAGATCTCCTCAAGACTTAGAGATTGATCAGGAATGACAAAGGGTAGGTCAAGAGAAAATGGCCAAGAGAAAAACACCAAAATGGGTTGTATCCCTAATGGAGTCACCAATTTTGTTACTGGATAAATCGGTAGGTGCGGACACTAACAGATCTCCCTAGATCCACCTGGATCTAGAACAAAATAGGACATGACATGACTCTTTCTCTAAGTTGTAGTCATTGAATCTACTACTAAGAAGGAATGAGTGACATACCTTTATATCGCTTCCTTAGGTATCTGTTGTTCCTTCTTTGCTCTGGTGCTCTTGTGAAATCAGGTCCAAGACAACACAAACCAACCAAAGCAAAGATAGAAAAGTATATTCGATGTCAACCTATGCATATGATCAAGGAGTTATGCAATAAAATAAGAGTGATTTTATGGGAAAGGGGCATGCCGCTGTATTATATTAAATGAAAGTAGAAGATACAACCAGATCGCCTTGATGTCACAAGCTTCCTTTCAGTGACCCTTGGTTCCAACACACACACTTTCTCTACATTTGCATGAACAAGATCCAATACAACTTGATAGACCAAATAGAGTCTTCAAGATTCTATCCAAGCAGAGTTCTTCACACAATTCTTTCACCAATTCTTCATTCAATCTTGCTTAACTTTTTCCATGAGAAACCTTTCAATATATAAGAGAAGGAGAGATGGTTAAATGGATGAGGATGATCCCACCAAATCTGAGAAGTCAGTAGGATGCCAACCATGCGAATGCCAACTCATTTTCTAGAAGATTCCCTTTTAGAACCTTCGTGACCTCTTCTCTTTTCCAAGATTAAAAACAGGTTCACACCCTACCTATATGTTATTGGATAAATCCGTAGGTGCGGACACTAACCGATCTCCCTAGATCCACCTGGATCTAGAACAAAACAGGACAGAACATGACTCTTTCCTTAAGTTTTAAATATTGAATCTATTAACTAAAGAGGGATGAGTGACATACCATTTAAATGTCGCTTCCTCTCGCCATCGCCATCCTAGCTCCATTCCAATGCTCTTACAATGATGATCCTGCAAAAGAATGCAACCAACGAAAGTGACAGTAATAGTATAAACTCAATATAAACCTATGTATGTGATCAAGGAATCATACAATAAAAACACAACAAGCTTTATAGGAAAGAATCATATTACTGTATCATATTAAATGTGAAAGAGAGATTACAACCATGGCCTTAATGTCGTAAGGTCCCTTCCAACTGTCTTTCGTTCCCCACACACTTTCACTCCAAGAATTCTAAGAGCATAGATCTGATAATATTCACAATCTATCTTGACAAAGGAAAATCTCAAAGCCACTCCAACCAAGCTAATAATTTCAAGCCAACAAAAGCTAACAAGCTCAAGAACCAACAAAGCTAACTTTCCCCATGAGAAATCCTATCCTTTTATAAGTTGAAGAGGATAAGCTGAGGAGGTTAGGATGATCCCACTAAATCATGAAAGCGAGTAAGATCCAAACCATTCGGATGCCACCTCACCATAGAAGTTTCTCCTTCTAGAAGATTCGAGAAAACACTCATTTTTCCCACGTGTAGGCATTCTCGCACCCTAGCTATAGAGCAACCTGTGAACATCTCACACCCTAGCTATAGAGCAACCTGTGAACATCTCGCACCCTAGCTATAGAGCAACCTGTGAACATCTCGCACCCTAGCTATAGTGCAACCTGCGAAAATGGGTCATTCTCGCACCCTTCCTATATATCAACCTGTGAACTTCCTTTTTTATAAGGTTTTTACATAGGAAAATGCAACTTATTTTCTCAGGAAAAGTTCTTCTCCCTTCTCTCTTTAGGAACTCAGGCCACTAACCCCTCTGAAGGAAATAGATAGTTTTACATCATTAACGATCATAGGGATGATGAAAATAATGTGTAACACTATAAACCAGACTGTGAACAGTTTGCACCCAAAGTATGGGTTGCTTGTGAGAATAAAGGATTTTCGCACCCCAGAACATAGGCAGCCTATGAACTCATCTTAAAAATATGATTTTTGGAAGAAGACAACAGTCACTTTTCTCAGGCAAAAAGTCATTATGGGATCTTGAATACATCACTGTAGAGACATCACCAAAGTGACCAAAATAATGTGTAACACCTGTCCAAAGGATAATTTCCCCACCCCATTTATTGACCAGATTTTTGATGAATGTGTAGGTTGTGATGTCTTTTCTTTCATGGATGGTTTCTTGGGGTACAATCAGATATATATCAAACCTAAGGGCAAACATAAAACAACTTTTATCTTTCCATGGGGTACATTTGGTTATCGGAAGATGCCTTTTGTCTTGAAGAATGTTGGAGCCACTTTTCAGTGGGCCATGTCTTTTTCTTTCCACGATCTCAAACACATAGTCGAGGCTTATCTCGATGATTTAGCATCACGATCTCGTAAGAGAGATAATCATCCCACACACCTCTGACTTATATTTTAGCTATGTCACTACTATCGGATTCGCTTGAATCCAAACAAATGCAGTTTTTGCATGATGTCAGGTCATCTACTAGGTTTTGACAACAAGGATCATGGTCGATCCTCTAAAGGTTGAGGTGATACTTTAGTTGCCTCCCATGCACAGTCCCTCAGATTCAGAGTTTACAGGGAAAAATGAACTTTTTTACGGCGTTTCATCGCAAACTATGTTGAGATCACAAAAGGGTTCATGTGTTTACTAAAGAAGGACATTCATTTCCATTGGGATGAAGCGTCTCAGCGCTCTTTCGAAGCATTGAAATGTGCCCTCACGTATGCCCCCCTACTTCGGCCACCCAATTATAATAAAGATTTCCTATTGTACTTGGCCACTACAGAGTCGACCATCGACATGGTCTTGGTTTAAGAGGACGATTTTCTTGAAGAGCACATGATTTACTACCTACGTTGAGGGCTGGTTGGACCAAAACTCAACTACTCCCATGTTGAGAAACTTGCATTGGTAGCAGTTCATGTTGTCCAATAGTTCCTTCACTATATCTTGTTTCGCAAGACCACCATCATTATCATTGTGAATCCATTCCAATATGTGTTGACATGACATGTAATCGGTGGAAATATCAGTAGATGGATAGTTATCCTCCAGGAATTTGACTTGGATTTTGTTTCGACGAAATCCAAAAAGTCGTTGGTGTTTGCGGAACTCATCTCGGAACTTACGGTCAAGTTAGGTGATGTTATACCCGAAGAGTCACCTATTAAAGGAGATATGGTTTTGCTTGCATCTTCAGACCCCAGGTATGGAGATATACTAGTTTATATCCAGACTTTGAAGTGCCTCACCTCTGCTTCTCGTGATGAGCGTCGACGTATATGCCATCAGGAAAAAAACTATCTTATTCTCGAAGACACTTTGTATCGTCGATGTCTCACTCATGAAGAAGAATAACACGTGCTTAACGACTACCAAACTGGAGCATATGGTGGTCATTTGTCTGGGTTGGAAACAACCCAAAATATTCTACAAGATGGTTATTATTGGCCAACGTTAATAAAAAATTGCATTGAATCGGTCAAGAGGTGCCATCCATGTCAGATATTCTCACAGAAGATGAGGGCACATCCTGCTCCCATGTTTCCCATCATCAGAGTTGGCCCCTTCACCAAGTGGGGGATTCATTATACTACATTCCACCCCCATTCATTCAAGGGGCATCGTTATATCATTGTAGCAGTAGAATACTTCACTAAGTGGGTCGAAGCTATGCCAACGTTTAAGGAAGATGGAGAGACAACAACTCTCTTCTTGTTTAATGAGATAATAGCAAGGTTCGACGTCCCAAAGGATATTTTCACTGACCATGGTTGTCACTTTCAAAATAAAATGATGTCTGAGTTAAAGTCAAAGCTAGGGTTGAGACAAGAACACTCATCTCCGTATTACCCATAAGAGAATGGTCAAATAGAAGCTGTGAATAAGTCACTCAAGACCATTCTACAACGAACGATCAATTCGGCCAAGTCAAATTGGAATTTGATGCTATACTCGACATTGTGGGCCTACCGAACGTCTGTAAAGACTGCCATTGGTTTTTCACCTTTTCAACTTGTTTACGGGTTGGAAGTAGTCTTTCCTATAGAATGTCAGATCCTATCTCTTAAGTTGGAAGTACAGTTATTTCCAAAAACTTCGCCTCTTGAGGAACGCTTATTATATCTCGATCAGCTCGATGAGAAACAATGTGATGCAGTGTTGGCTAATGAGGCTCACAAATAGAAATTCAATTGTCAGTATGGTCGGTCTGTTCATCCTTGGATTTTCTCCGAAGGCGACCTTGTCCTAGTCTATGACCAAGATAAGGATCCCCTGGGGGCAGGCAAGTTCAAATCCATGTGGTTTGGATTGTTCATTGTGAAGGAGGTATTAAATAAGGGCACTTATCGTTGTTGAATTTGAAGGGAAATATTTAGCGGAGCCTAGAAATGGGCTCTACCTCAAGAAGTATTACTCGTAGGTGGGTCTCCTTGGGTGACTTCTTGTATATATGTATAGTTCTTATACATTTTAGTTTTTTTCTTTTGTTTTATGGATGTGTCTTTTTTTATGTCAAATTTTTCACTATGGCGGATGTCAAGTGAATCAAACATGTTCATTGGATTTGCAAACAGTGCTAGCCAGCACACTCGAAGGCTTTCTTCTAAAACTTGGGTGATCTTCACACCTTAAGGCCAATTGTTATCTTCTAGAGGTATCTGTTAAGGTGACGCCACAAATAATGTCGCTGAATACAGTGAAGTAATAAGGTTTCTTCATGATGCCTTATCACATGGTATCTCTTACCTCCAAGTCTACTTAGATGCACAATTGGTTGTGTCCCAGTTAAATGGGGTTTACCACGTTTATGATCCTACTATACATCGATGATTCCTTAGGATACGTCTCTTAGAACATTGTTTTGATTACATTACATATATCCATGTTCCTAGGAGATTGAATCAAATGACAGATTCTCTAGATAATCAAGTATTAGATTGGCATATTGCACACATGTAAGAAAAAGCACACACATACACATGTATATACATTTGTAAATAAATTTAATTGATAACACATAAAAAGATGTAAATACATATATATATATATATATATCAAAAGTCTCAGAGTACATAGGTGGGCGCAAGTGCCTAAAAAATATGTCAAGTATGCGTCACGGAGATTATGCCCTCAAAAATATACAAAAACATGCCCTCGACACCTAAGTGGTCCATCGTAAGCTAAGGGCGGGGCCTGTTGGCCCTGCCGTAGTGAACCACGATGTTTTCCAAATGCCGAAAGAGATGGACCCAAGTCCGTGGCACCCCTACTACGTGTGGTTGCATTGATGGTGGGAGATCCTCAATCTCTACCATAGGGACTGTGCGAGTGAGCGCAATGAGGTTTTTCTCCACTCATATCAAAACTCTCTCAACCTCTCCGACTAGAGGTCTCCCTGAAATTGTTGTTGGTCCAGCAGCTGCGGTTGGTCCTGCCTCTGGTCGAGGACATCACTTGGTCCTCGAGACATCTATTGGATGCGTTGGTCCCACATCTGTACATAATAGATACATAGTTGTCAGAGACTCTGGTACGCATAAAAAATGATATATATAAAGAAATAAAAAATCAAATAAGAATTAAAAATAAACATACCTATCTCTCCTTGTTCTACTCCGGGAGGTACGGGCATGTTAGGATCCCTGGAGAACTTGATCCTGGCATAGGAGTAGTCCTTTATAGCAGGAATCTGCCAATACCACCAGTTGAAAAAAACATCGTTGAAGTCCTCATTGGTCCTCCCTCCCCCTTGTCATGGCAATAATGTCGCCCATCTGCACACTGCTAGGAGAGAGGCCACATGCCCCTATATTGTCTCTCGTAGACTTAGACTGGGTACCCTCTCGAAGAAAAAGGAACATAGAACAGTCTCAAACCCAAAGTTTTTGTTATTCCGCACACGACACTATGTCAGTTGTCTCTTCATGCAATCTGGAATGGTTGTGCTCCAGTCGAACACTCGTGCATTTAAGCACTGTATCGCACAATGCAAGTGCACCCGGGAGGTTTTATGTAAGGCTGCAGATCCAGTGATCCACCCAATAATTAAAACTATCACTTGCAGTGATAGGTTGGAAATATTTTGGATCGACACCTGAGAGCCCACTTTATCTGTGCCAACCTCGCAATGTAGCCCAATCAATTTGGTTATGTTGTGAGGCCCAGGAGGAAAAGAACAAAGGTTGATTGGCTCCCCTCTCAATGAGAGGTCAGTCAGAAAATAAATATCCTCATTCGTTGGAGTAAAAGACTGTCCCTCGAGAATAAATTCCTCAATGTCTGCATGCCAGTAATCTACCAAGGCATTCAACAGCCTAGGTTGTGCCCTCAAGAGTGTACACTGGAAGAATTTTAACAACCCGCATTGTGATAATATGGCGAGAGAAGTAGGGTATTCTACGACCAAATAATCAATGTCTTCATGCTCGCTTTCTCTCCAATGGACATACATCCTACAAAATGACAAGTTCAAAAGAGTGTTAAACTCTTTGTTGGTGCAATTATTTGCATAATATATTACCAAACATAAATTATCAACCAGGATTCATAATCAATAGAGTTGATGCACTATATGTGTCGATAATAGATAGGTTCCTATGTCTGACGAGTATAGTTCAATCAAGAAAATCATATAAAAACCAATACTCTGTTTTCACACTTCAAAGATAACACTCTTCACACAATTCATAAATTAGAAAGCAAAACTTGCAATCATGCACTCAAAAGGTTTTGCTCAGATAATGCCTTGTCCATTTACAAGCTCATGAAGTGGAAATATGGACTTTGACTTAGTTATCTATAGCTACTACTATTAACAACAACTAACACTATGTTTTAGAATATCCAAATGCTTCACACAACTTCAAACTTAGAAGAGAAAACTGATAATAAAACTCTCATACAAATACTCAATTGAAAAGACTCTTGATTAGGTGATGGACCTATTCATTGATCGCTTGTGAAATGAAGAGATGAAATCAAATCTTATTCCCTGTAGCAATTAAAACACCCAATACTCTGCATATGCTCAAAGGAAAACATCAATCAATTCTAGAGGAAATCACATGTGAAGGAAGACACTCCACTTTAGGCACATGTAAGGTGAGAGATGGAGGTCTTAATTGTTCATGTGTTTGCAAGGTGAAATCTGATTTAAATCTATGAAAGAAATTTGAGTATGGTAGGATGCTCCATTATAGGTTCACAGTGAAAGATAGAGATCCAAACCGTTCTTAGATATGCAAAATGGAAACAACACTATGACATTAAATCTACCAAATGATTGTCTACACACACATATAGGCATAATAAATGTTCACTCAAGAATCTATGTTGCACTCATAAATCCATATTACACTCCAGAAATATATATTGCACTCCAAAAATGCTCACTCACTCACTCACAATTGCCACACATCTTTACTATTTTTTCAAATGTTTACTAAAGCAAAATAGAAATAAAGTTAGATGTTTATGATCAAAACAAAAATGATTTCATCCATACACAAACTAAAATTATATATACAGTAAATACAAAGAAGCTTACCTTAGTTGGGTCGGTGGGCCCTTGCCATACCAACAAGGTAGCTTTAAAATAAACTTACATAGAGAAAGGTCTAATAACACACATCAATTCCATGAACTGCAATTTATATCATTACTTCAGAAAAACAGAGGTACAATCCACAATCTTCAAGAATCAACCCTACAACATAACAATTCGTCTTTCTTCAAGAACCAATATTACATCATAATAATTCATTCCTACTCAAACCTATGAGGTCTTATTTATACATAAAATCCATGGAGGAATGGATGAAGCCGAATCCCCAAGCTAAGAAAACATTTTTTACAATTTTAGGATAAATCCCAAAAATTTGTGTTTTTTAACAATTTGGGCAGATTCGAGTTAGTCCCCCACCCATATCTCCCAAAACAATTCTAATTTTGAAAAACGTCCCACCTTTTACTCAATTTGTCATATTCTAGACAAAACCCATGTATTATAATTTCTAGATATGATACCATATGCACGGAAAGTGAGGTACAAGTTGGCAGTGTTGAAATTACTAAAATAAATGAGAGGGGGGGGTGAATCAGTTGTTATTGAGCTTAAACAATTTTAAGTCTATTAAAACATTCTTAATCTTTCTTCAAGTGATCATCAACATTATACATCATATGGACAGTAAAAGTAAAGAGCATCAGTCACACATAAGGTATACACAGAGACGGATTTTCACGAGGAAACCCATAAAGGGAGAAAACCTCTTCTTCTTCGAAATGATAGGCAGTCTTTTAAGTTCTGTACATCATCTATAATTGAGCACCAACTTAATGTGAGGTTTCTACCTCTTTTTTACAAGATGCAACTTGTTTGAGAGCACCGACTCTCTTGTTTCACTAGCACCCACTAGAAGGAAGCACCAACTCCCCTAATGTTCCAGCACCAACTGGATGGAAGCACCAACTTCCAGTTACACAAGCTCCAACCTGTATAACAGAGAACACTTGTTCTCCCTTGCACCACCCTACCACCCTTGTTTCTCTGGTTGAAACTAGATGGAAGCTACAACTCCCTGTGTTCAAGCTCCCACTTGAACCTCTGAGGACAACTGTCCTCCCTAGAACCTCCCAACCACCCTGAAATATAAATGAATAAATAAACAGACAACTACACAGATAAATCAATTCTTACCACTTCTTCTTTGTTTTGTAAATCTAGTCTTCTTCAACTTATTCTATCATTCTGCTATACTTCAATTCGTTCTTTCATTCTTCTCTGCTTCAAGTCTTTTCATCATCTGATACTCTTCTCTAAGTTTTATCTCACACTGCGCATATTCCCAGTCTCACTCTTCGCATATTCCCAGTCTCACTCTGCGCATTCTGTGATTTTCCCGTTCTTATCATTTAATTCATTTTTCATCCAGAACAACAACACACACGCACAGTCTGTATCTTTTTCTTTTATACACACACCCATGGCAATTCCCCTTCGCATATCCTTATACAAAAGAAAAACAATCGTCTGAGCAACTGAAACGCCAACCGATCGACAGTCATGAGTCTGTTTCGCTAACAGATTCGTAACTGGTAAATTAACTGTGAGAGAGAACAGTAACCCTCCGATCATATTCAAGTTTATCTGCACCGTTGGATGAACTTTATTAATCTTGCCTCTGAATCAAGTTTCGGTATTTCGGCATTCCTGTGGCCAAGTGTCTCGACACTAAATATCGGGATCTTTGAAACTCTGATACAGAGCTTTTCTATGCTAGCTCCTTCCTCTATATAACCAAGGCCATGACCAAGTGCTTATGCAAAAAGTCCTTTTCGTGAATTCACCTTTCGTAAGTCTGGAGATGAGGCATCTCGACTCTCCAAGTCGCGATCCCCGAAACCTCGAGATGGAGCTGAGATCAACGGTCCATGATATCGATGAGTCTACGGTCCAGATCTCATCATGAATTCACGTCTCACGATTCCTTCGATGGAGGTCCTTGTCACTCCAAGTTTTGATAAGCGAAACTCCGAAATGAAGCTTAAATCAACGGTCTAGAACACATTTTGATATGACAGTTGGGAATAAATCGCGATTTCGCATCTCGTGATTTTGGGGGTAGAGATTCTTGTCACTCCAAGTCCTGATAGGTGAAGATCCACGATGGAGCTCAGATCAATGGTATAGAACACATCGTGAATTGATGGCTAGGATTAAATCATGATTATACATATTGCGATTTTGGCGATAGAGATTCTTGTCACTCCAAGTTGCGACAGGCGAAGCTCCGAATGGAGATCAAATCAACGGTCTAGAACACATCGTGAATTGACGGCTGGGATTAACTCGCGATTTCACATATCGCGATTTCAACGTTTTTGTTTCTTACCTCTCTAAGTTGTGAGTTACAAAACTCCAAAATGGAGTCGACGATCCAGATCACACCTTGACCTGACGACTGTGATTAAATCGCAATTTTGCATATCGCAATTTCAATGATCATATTTCTCGCCTCTCCAAAATGCGAGTCGTGAAACTCCAAAATGGATTCAATGATCCATATCAATAGTCCCAATCAATACTTGATCTGACGATCATCATGAACCTACATCCAAAAATAGAATTTGCGATCATCCTCCTTGAATTTCAAAATGTACACTCGCTCAGGGGTTTCCTGGACCTTTTCAAATACAGCTTCATCTAGTAATCTGATTTGATCAACTTCTACCACATTACTTGTTCAATTAAGCCATTGAAGGTTCAACAAACTGTCATCTCCCCTAGCTATATGAATAAGTCCTTTCCAAGTATCTGGCACAACTCGTGTCCCATCCAGAGACATCATTCCAGCC
The DNA here is from genome assembly GCA_000966675.3 of Picea glauca. Classification (NCBI taxonomy): domain Eukaryota; kingdom Viridiplantae; phylum Streptophyta; class Pinopsida; order Pinales; family Pinaceae; genus Picea; species Picea glauca. The sequence goes on from JZKD02S2161610.1 coordinate 212,657, forward strand.
CGAAACTCCAGCATGATCTCCTGACAATTGAATCGGAGACCATTGACCATTGAATCAGAGACAATTCATACTTTCTGTACTTATGCTATCTTCACTATTGTACTTGCCATCAATGACAAGTATACAAGCATGCGTTGTCTGTTAAAGACTTGCCAAGATTCTCCCCCCTTTAGCATTGATGGCAACTCAAGCACCCACATGCATTCGGACTCTCGCATTCAGACTCTCCTCCTGAACTCTTTTCTCCCCCTTTGACATCAATGTCAAAGAAGAAACATGTTCCCCCTAATCCGTTGCAAAACATAATCCCCCTGTCAACTATGAACTTCCTGGAAATACACCAGATATTCAATAAGTACTCCCCCTGACCAGGTGAACATATTAGACACAAGAAATTATAACCCCCAACTTTTGACGAAGATATCCAAAAGGGGTTGCTACTAATGGTTTTGTAAATATATTTGCAATCTGTTCTGTAGAAGGTATATAATTCAGTTAAACAATTTTGTTTGTAACTTGTTCTCTAAGAAAATGGTACTTTATTGGAATATGCTTAGTCTTTGAATGAAGAATAGGATTCTTGGAGACACTAATGGCACTCATGTTATCACGGTGAATTGGAATGGGACCAGTGTAAGTTACCTTTAAATCTACAAGAGTTTGTATCATCCATAAAATTTGCGTGCAACAAGTAGTAGTAGCAATGTATTCTACCTCTGTAGTGGATAGTGAAATGGATCCTTTCTTTTTACTAAGCCATGCAACTAATGAGTCACCCAAAAAGAATGCTCCTCCACTGGTTCTTTTTCTCTCATCAACACAGTTTGCCCAATCTGCATCTGAATAAGTAGTTAACTGGAAATTCTGATTTCTAGGATACCACAGACCATAAGTCATTGTTCCTTTCAAGTATTTGAATATCCTTTTGACAGCTACCAAATGACTTTGTTTAGGATCATACTGATAACGACCTACCATTCCAACACCTTGCATTATATCAGGACGGGATGATGTGATGTACAGAAGACTGCCTATCATAGAGCGATATGTCCTTTGATCAACATCAGGTGAGACATCATCTTTACTCATCTTGCAACCAACCACCATAGGTGTGCTAACTGGAGAGGAATCTTCCATATGAAATTTCTTCAACATCTCTTTCAAATATTTTTCTTGAGAAATAAATATTCCGACAGAACTTTGTTTTACTTGTAAGCCAAGAAAATATGACAGTTTTCCTATCATGGACATTTCAAATTCTATTTGCATAGATTTAGCAAACCACTGGACAAATGATTCATTAGTACAACCAAAAATAATATCATCTACATAAACCAAAACAACTAGTAAATTATCACCTTAAGATTTAATGTAAAGGTTATTGTCAACAGTACCTTTCTTGTAAAAATTTGTCCAATCTATAATACTAGGCTCGTGGTGCTTGTTTTATTCCATATAAGGCCTTCTTCAGCTTACAAACATAATTAGGATTATCTGTCAATGAGAATCATTCAAGTTTCTCCATATATACTTCTTCCTCTAGATCTCCATTAAGAAATGTTGACTTAACATCCATCTGATAAACTTTAAATTTTTTATGACATGAATAGGTAAGAAACATTCTAATGGCTTCCAATCTTGCCACTGGTGCAAAGGTTTCATCAAAGTCCTAACCTTCAACTTGTGCATATCCTTTACAAACCAATCTAGCTTTATTTCTAACAACTTGTCCTTTTTCATTCATTTTATTCTTGAACACCCATTTGGAACCTATTATATTTTTATCTTCGGGTCTAGGGACAAGCTCCCAAGTATCGTTCTTTTCAATTTGATCAAGCTCTTCATTCATTGCTCTAATCCAATCATCATGCTTGTTGGCTTCATCAAATTTTTTAGGTTCAGTCATAGATAAAAAAGCAACCTGAGATTGTTCTGAGTCTTTAATCAATTTCCTTCTTGTCTAAACTCCTTTATTTATATCTTCAATTATCTGATTTTTAGGATGATTCTTTCTAATAATTCTGAGAGGTGATTTTTCTTCTTTCCGCTGATTTGTGTCAATTTGAATATTTGTATCTTCATCTGATTCAGATTCTTCCTTTTCTGATCCTTGGACCGGTTCATCTTCATCTTCAATTGTATCTTCTATTCTTGGTTCATCACTGCTTACATTTCTGACTGGGATCTCTTCATCAACTTTTATATCTATACAATCAAATAGTTTATGCAGTCTCTTATTGTAGCATCTATACCCTTTACTATTTGTAGCATAACCCAAAAATATGCCTTAATCAGCTCTGTCATCATATTTGCGAATATTTTCATCATTGTTCTTGATATAACATTTACTCTCGAAGACTTTAAAATGCTTGATTGAAGCAGGTCTTCCAAACCATAGTTCATAAGGAGTCTTGTCACTGTGTGGCCTAAGATGAGCTTTGTTAAGGATATGAACAACTGTATGAATTTCTTCCACCCAATATGTCTGAGGTATGTTCCTTTCATTCATCATTGATCTTGCCATTTGTTGTACTGACTTATTCTGCCTCTCAACAACTCCATTTTGCTGTGGAGTCCTTGGAATTGTGTACTCTATTTTGATCCCATGTTTATCATAGAACATCCCATGTTTATCACAGAACTCTTTGAAGTTCCCTGAACTAAACTCTCCTCGTCTATCAGACCTTACTGCCTTTGTTCTTTTTCCTGTTTGATTCTCAGTCAAAGCCTTAAACACTTTGAATTTTTCAAATGCTTCAGATTTTTCTTTCAAAAAGGCAACCCAAGTTAGTCTAGAATAGTCATCAATAAT
>JZKD02S2161610.1:229595-240317 GCA_000966675.3 Picea glauca
GGGTGTTGTATCTTCATTTTCATTTTCCTTCATGTCCAAATAACTTCATCAATCTTTTGGTCCAAAACCCATGACTAGGGTTGACATCAATGACAACAACCAATCTTCCAACAAACACTACCAAAACTTTTATGGAAGAGGATGTACCAATACCCTAAGGAAACTTTAGGTCATTCTCTTATGGACAAATTCAAACAAAATTATGCATCTGGATCACTCTAAATAAATAATGTGCATAAAAGTTTATTTTTTCCTTCAGACAAATCTTTAAAAGACATTCAAAAGAAGAGTATATGCCTTCCAACCCAATACCATCCTAGCCTATAAAAAGGTTTTCAGATGAGTCTCCCCTATCACCATGCAAAGCACTCTTTAATAAAAACCAAAATAGGTGACTATGGACAAGAAGCCTCTGATGGAAAAAGGGTTTAAGAGACTAACCTGTCGAGATACTGAACAGCTCTGCTGGCAGCAGGTACCGGTCTATGGTATGACTACGCAAACGCATCAGGATACTGAATAGGCCTATTGGCAATGGGGCATTCTTCCTAGGGAAGGCACCTCTCACTAATTATCAGAACTACCCCACCGGAGTACTGAACAGGCTTGCTGGCAGTGGGTTCTGGTTGAAAAATGTCTCATCTACACTTGTCTGATTGAAAAATCCACTTTTTGTCATCTAAAACAAAAAGAGTAAAGGTCACTATTGGCTTTCATGACATACAAACTCCATATTAATCTGCAACATAATGTTCATTTGAAAATCACCCTAAGTCAACTTACCGGTCTGACATCTAAAGCCTACACTATCTAAGAAGAAAACTTCTTAAGAGTGGAGCCCTAACTAGGGAGTCTAATATACTTATACTGTGAAATTTATCTATAACATCCAATGATAGTAAATCTTTGAAGCAAGTTAAGTGGGATATGTTCTTTTGGAAAACATATATATATTCCCTTGTTTCACTGTTGAATGCTACCTCTGTCAATAATCTATTAAAAGAAGGGCAATTTCATTTTTTTGGCATGAGATCATATGATAGGTGATAAACTATACTTATAAAATTTGATTGGTTTATTTTTCTCTTATCATCTTTTCTCCATTATGATATAAGATGTTGAATCTTCTTTCCTATAGATATACAACATATTTGGCATGGGGAAAGGTCAAAGAGCCCCTTCAGAACTCTTTTCTAGACTTACATGATTACCCTGCAGAACCAAATACAAAAGAAGATAAGCACAGAATAAAACAAGTACAGGACATTCTCGTACCAAGTTTTCAAGAAGTTTCAGTCTAAAAGGATGAATTCCGACAATTTACAAGCATTCACACATGTTATGAGAATTGATCATACAAAGGTAAAAGAAAAGGTAACATGGTATTTATTTTCCTATGCTCCTAAAACTACAATAAGTATGAAAATATATACTAGATCTTATGACCTTAGTATTAAAACCATGCACCTATCCCTCATACCCATATGCCTAAAACTAATCAATCCTCTCATAGCGCTCAAACATGGTTAAGGACAACATCACATCAAAATATGAAGCATGTCCAATAATGATAAGCCACGAATATATTTCGTCCTTAAACAATTCACGAACCTATCTTATATCATGAACCATGATCCAACATCAAATTCACCCCCCTGAAATTCCAATCACCTATTCCAAAATGATTCCCTAATACCCAACGTCTTGCCTTCATCATTATAGTAATGGGTAGAAATGAAATGGCTTACCTGGGTGGCGAAGCCATCCAGATAAGCCTCATCCGGTCATAATTTTTCCTTACGACATCCTTACTTAAACTTACCATTCGCATTATCAACACCATCACCATATTTCCCCTTGTTGTGAGCTTTCTCCAGTCCCGAGCCTACTCCTTTCCGGTACCAAACCCGTCATCAATTAACTAAACCCTTGTGCTACAACCCGATCCTTTTCTCACAACTTATAACGATGGTCGTTAGTAGACACGAACCGGTCTTCCAAATTTATAGGGAAACCAAGGAGTTCCAATTACGTCAAGAAAAATATGCTAGATCGGGATGGATACCATTTCTGGAAAAATTTACAGACTGGCACAAGAAGATATCTTAGGATTTTATATAGGGTTATGATGGAGAGATTGCACATATAGGCAATCTACAACTGACTATCAATGAAGCAACCTTAAGGGAGGTCACGAGACTACCTAGCAAAGGAGCCAAATACTTCAAAGGTGTAGGAATCAACAAGGAAATGTGCCAACAATTCTTGAAATAAGACCATCAGTACCTTGACTGGAAGAAGGGGATCCCTAGTAACTACATCAAGGAAGAATATCATCCAATGATTACCAGTCTTCAACGATTTGTCACTTGTGAAGGTAGGTATGTTGTGACCTTCATATATCATCTTAGGCTTCTATTACATTTTGAAGGAGGCCCTGAAATCGATTTCCTTTATTTTCTATGGATGTGTTTGAACAAAATGGTAAGAGGTGTTAAATCCATCTCCAAAATAGAGAAGACTAGCATTTACCATCAAGGTCTCACTAAAATGCTAGTTTTACATGAGCTTAGGAAATAGAGGATTAGTTGGAAAACCCTTATCACAGAACGCCTTCCCACAGAAAACAAACCTGTGTAGCAAACACAGCATGCTCCAAAGAAAAGTAAGGAACCCCAAGAGAAAAAGAGCAAGAAGGATAAGACAACTACGCCATCATCTAGGGCAGTTAGACAACATGAAAAAGTAGGTTCCTCTTCCACAGTCAACAAGACTTTTAAAAGCTTTTAATCAAAAGGTAAAAACAAATTAGTAGAACAGACTTCAACAGTGGCAGTTGAGAAAAAGGACCATCAGACAAAAATGATGAAGAAAGGGAAGCATAGCTCAGAAACTAAAAGTAAATAGTCTATGGCACAACCCCCTGTCACCATTTCACAATTAGAAAAGAAGAAAAGGAAACCTGTGAGAATCCATGATCCGATACCTCCTTGTAAAAGAACCACGAGGAGCATGGCAAAGAAGGGAAAAACAATAGTCAGTCCTCATACACGGGAAGATCCAATAGATCTTACCTCCCCTTTTGAGGATTTATCAATCCAAGATGACATCCCTAGTTTGACCGATGAGAAAGCCACTATTAATTTATGTGGGATGAGGGAGGAAGTCGAGGAAAGGGAGTGCATCCAGCCAGTAATGATGGAGTCAACAAAGACCTAGAAAAAATAACAAATGAAGAAAAAGATTGGGGAACTGCAAAAACAAAATCAGGAACTCCAATAAGAAGTAAAAGAATACCAACTCTTGGACAGGCATATCAAAAAGGAAAATGAGTAGTTAAAAGCAACCAGCCAACAACTTCAAGATGACCATGAAGAGACTTCTAACAAGCTCAAGAACGTATTACGACTCCTACAATACGTTAGGGTCATCAAAAGGGAGCTGAAAGAAGAGGCTTCAGCCATCAACATCATTGATCCACCAAAGTAAAGAACACAGTCTCAAGTTTTGAAAAATTCAGGGTTTGTTTTCAATTGCATGAGGACATGCAATGATTTTGGCATGGGGGAATGTTGAGACCCGAAATTGACATCCCCATTACCCTATTATACTCCTTATCTATACCTTTTTGGCCTACCTAAGCTTGGGTGAATGACAAGAATGCTACCATTAGCCAGTGATAAGGTCATAAGGTAAAGTATGGTTAATTCATGCATTTTTTGGTTTATTGAGTTAGGGAATTAAATATTTTATGTACTAATGCTTCAATTTGTCATATATAAATCTTTGACCTCTAGATATCTAGTGTTCCTGTACCATCTCAGTTATCTGGTACCTGCGCACCAAAACTGCCACTGTCTGAATCTGGTACCAAACGCATCCGGTACTAAAATCTCATCTGTTGTGATCCGGTACCAACGGCCATGCACTGTCATGATCCGGTACCAACGGCCACACACTGTCATGATCTGGTGCCACCTTTTGTGCACTATCATGATCCGATACCACCTTTTTTTCACTGTCATGATCCGGTACCATCCACCTGTTACGATCCAGTACCAATATGGAAGAGCCTAATGCACTAAGTTAAGATCCAAATCTCGCCTAAGCCAATTGGTGGATGCCTATTTTCTTTAGAAAGGATATGATAAGAATGGTTTGTTTATTTCCTCATCCTCATGCACATCATGTCATGAGGATGAAGCTAAATATGTAACTGAATAATTGAATTTAACAATTGATTGATTTGCAAATCACTTCACCTCCTTGTGTTTCACGATTAAGACTATTAAATAGTCGTGCAAGGATGGTGGAAAAAAGAGGAGAGTTAGCATATTACCAATATGTGAAGCAGTGTGTGATAGTACAAAACATATTTTGAGTGAAGATTAATAGAATGTATTTTATCTCCATATTCTAATTATCTATGATTAAGTATGAGTTGAGTTGTTAACGAAAGTTTGATTTCATGTTTTGAAATGTGAGTGAGAGTAATGTGTGTGTTGAAGACAAGCCTCCTGTAGACTTTAGTAGCTGACCTATTGAAGCGGCAAGGGCCCACCACCCAACAAAGGTCAACCTCTTTGTAGATTAGCATTAGCATTTGTTTTTAGTAGTGTAAACATTAAATTAGCTGAAGCTTTAACTCTGTTAGGTGATAGCAGTACAACTTAGACTAGGATTTCCATTATATAATTGCTTAGAGATCTTTACTTTCTCTATTTTTGCATATGCCCTGCTTCTGTTCTCATGAATTTGATTTCCTTGAGTGATCATAGATGTTGGAAGCAATAGTCAAAACTATTTGGATAAGAACTAGTGAAGTTCATTGTGAACCACAACAGAACCAACATATTGACTATTGAACTACCCATGCTATGCTTTTATGATTGATGCATGATTTCCTTTCAAATGTGTGGATTACATAGTTAGTTTTCTGGGTCAGATAGCAGAGTTGATCTATCAAACCAACCCCATCTCATACTTGCATGTTCCATAATGGAGTAGATAGTCTCTCTGTGAAAGACAACCAAAGTGCATTTCAATTCTCTATTTTGATTTGTTTCCAGCATGCATAATCTAGCTTAGTTCTATACTCGTGACATTAGAAATTACCTTTCTTACTGGTGTCTTGTAACTCTATTGATTACGAATCCCAGATTGATAATTAATGAGTGCATTATACTAAATGTATAAGCAACACAACACTACTTATTTTTAAAGATAGAACTCTAAAGTGGATATTGAAGGTTCTTAAGAACATCATCTGAGAAACATAAGGGTCATCTCCTAGTCTTGATTCGATAATGATTTCTTCAGAATGAGACCCAAGGGTTTTTGTTCAGTTTTAAGTGTGCCACTTTATGTTTTTCAACTCCCTTTACCCAGCATAGCCCCGCTACCAGCAAGCCTGTTCAGTACCTTGATGGGTTTACATTAGTACCATACTGATGCAGGCGAAGAGAGGTCCTACAAATCCAACTCACCTGCCCGCTCACAGGATCGTTCAAATTCTCTAATGAGCCGAATTAGATATTTATATTCCTGAGTGAAATCCACTATCAAACACCTGATCCACAGGTCCTTTAATTCCCTTCACGGCCTTCTGCACTTTACCATGAACTTTTCCCGACTCAATATCAGGTTTTGGGGTTTCCTAATGCTCGAGGTCGAGAGTCTCTGCTCGCTTGAACTCTCGGCTACCAATTCTTCGATGCGCCCTTTTCTCCACATGATGGCCCTCCTGGCTCAGCTCCCACCATATGACCACTGCCTCCGCGACCGTGGCCTTACATCTTTTTCACATCTACTCCTATCGAGGTTTCGACGTTTTCAATGTCAAAATGTGCATGTCCTTAGGATTCGCGATCTTCTGATCCCCGATATGCCCCTAGCGCATTAGCCCTCCAAGCTAAGCCCGTGGTCCACGTGAACACTACCCCGTGACCGTAGTCAAACCTCTATGTCGGGGTTTCGGGGTTTGCGATGTCAAAATACATACGCCCACAGGATTCCCGACTCCTCGAATCCTGACTCTCCGCTGCACTGACAGCTGGCCTCCACTATGGCTCTTCCCTAAGGCCTAATGTGCTGACAGCTATCCCCCACTGATCGGGGTTTTGTGTTTCATGATTCCAAAGTGCACAAATAACTTGTCACCGGGATCTCCAATATCCCGATCAACCAAACTCTGATGGACGGTTTCCTTGTCGGAACTTTTCCCGATGATGCCGATGGTTGCCACGCGTCCCCCCTCTAATGGCCGGTCCCAATCTCTCTAGGATTTTGAGACTTTCGACGTCCCATTTCCTTGTCCTCAGGAACTCCGATTTCTCGATGGCTGCTATGCCGACTCTCTTCGGATCTCTGAAACATGTCCCTCTGAACGGACGGCTCAGGTTATGTCGGGGTTTTCAACTTGGATTTCCTCGATCTCTTGTCCATGAGAATGTCGATTTCCCGATGCGCCTTAGTACAGACATGCGCTCGATCTCTGCCACGTGTCTCTCTCTAATGGATGGCTCCAATCTCATCGGGATTTCGAGACTTGTGATGTCTCAGATCTCACGACCTCATGAATCTCGATTTCCCAAGTGCTGATATCTCGATGGCTCCACCCCTTATCGGGATTTCTCCTCCTGTTCATGAGGACTTAACTCCCTTGCAACTTCTGCAGATCTGACGGCTGTCGTTAATCCTGAACCAGATCCACGGCTCAGATCTATTCCTCCTCGCACTCACTCCTGTGCTTAAACTCTACGCATCTTCTCCCGATCCAACGGCTGACGGGATTTCGGTATGAGATCTGACCGTTGTCAGTCTCCTCCTTCTGTAGGCTCCTCTTGAGCTTCTCCTGGATGTAAACTCCTCAACGATCTAGATCTCTTCCTTCTCCAGCCAATCTGACGAATGTCATTGCTCCTCCTAAGCTTACGCACTTCCTTCCCAACCTTGGGAGAATTTCACATTCTCAAAGGCCTCGACCTTTGCTTCGTCTCCGCGAACTCCATGACTGTGAGTTCTACTGTGCGTATGAGAATGCTGCCCTTCCTGAGCTTCTGTCTTTAAATCCTCAAAGGATTCTCCCAATTCCTGCACTCCTTCAAGAGTCTTCAGATGCACTCACTGGTGCTATCCATCCTGAGCTTGAGAAGACACTCAGACCCCTTGGGGGGTTTTGTCCTTCTTCTCCCTCAGATGGAGAAATTGATGCCTTCCTAGTTGTCCTGCTACTCAAACAACTAAATTGTTGAGTCTTTCTGGGTGTTCAACAACCCAGTGAAGATCCTTCAGTGAATTCTTCCTTCAGCTCATAGAACTCAAAGAGTTCCTTCCTCTTCTTTGCTTGCCTGCACACTTACTTGATGCCCTCCTGGCAGAGTATCTCTTCCACAGAACATTCAATAGTTATGTCTCCTTTATCCTGTGCCTCTATGCACCTGCTCAATGCCCACCTGGCAAAGCTCTCAAAATCCTCAATGATTCCATTTTCTTTGAACTCCCAGTAGAGTTCCTTCATCTATGCACCACTGTTCACACACTCAATGCCCACCTGGCAGAGCTCTATAGAATCCTCAGTGATTCTGTATGAACTCACAACAGAGTTCCTCCAACTGCACCTTGTACCTATTCTCAATGCCCACCTAGCAGAGCTCTACAGAATTCACAACAGAATTATGTCTGCAACTATGTCTCCTTTCACACAACCTTACCTCCAAGGTATTCAACAACCTTGAGGTCTTCCTCCTAAGTTTATGATTTCAGATTATGTGCCTCGGCACATCTTTGTCTGACTCCATAGAGTTCAAAAGTGCATCCTCTGTGCATGGCCCTCAGAACCTGTCGCGTTCTGTCACACCCTCCTGGTGTGAAGCCTTAAATACCTTCACCTGAAATCAAACACACTCCTGTAGAATGCATCAACAACCATACATTCACAACATACATAGAGAACACACATAAACATCCATTCAACACAGAAATGTAGGAAAAACTGCTCTGTTATATTAATAATGGTAAATACATGTAATTACAATGGTGTTCCTGAGCTCTCTCTGGCTCTTCTCTTCCAACCATTACAACTCTCATCCTGCTCGCAAAATGAGATCTAAAAATCTCTTTTACCTGAGGGGCTCATCGAGCGCTTCCCTCTAGGTCTACCTACCCTATTCAATTACAATGAATGGTTGTCTAGTCCAGCATCTGGATCTAGATCTCAGTCAATCTAGCATTAAAGTCGATCTTAACTACAACATGCACAAAGGCACGACTTCTATGGCTCACCAACCTAGACATTTAATTACATTCAATTTCAAATTTGAATGAGGACTGCACCTCTCTTCGGCTTGAATGCACACGCTCGACATGGCTGGTTGGCTGGCTGGCTGACGTGGAGAGATGGTCCTGCATCAAACTCCTTAGCTACAAAATCATGAGCTCCTACTCATGCGCTTCCCCTCTAAGTGGTTGGAAATCCTCCTGGATCCCAAAAAAATATATGGAGCTTCCCATCTGCTCCATTCTGCTGCTTCTGCTGCGCCGCTGCTACTGCTTCTTTTCTGCCCAGCTTCTCCTTGCTGACAGTCTCTGCTGATTAGATCATCATCTCCATGATCTCCTTGATCATTGCATCTAGCTGCTCCCATGGTTGGTCCTATTCATGCAGTCTCCTCAGCTGCAAATTTTTTTGGCACATGGGCAGATCATCATGATCTCCCATGCCTCCTTCATCCATTTCCAACTTCACCTATTAGATGTGCACTCCCTGCACTTTTACCCTCTCTTCCAGGGATTCAATATTTTCCCACAGATCAGCAAAACAAATGTTGTCTGCATCTTCTTCCTCTGTTTCTGCAACCTCCCATGTTGCAGTCTTTTCAGTTTCCTGGCTGAAAATATTGATCCATTCCTCAGAATGCTCATCATCCTTTTCTACTTCTGCTTGGGAAGATTCCAAATTCTGCTCCAATTCCTCTTCTTTCCTGATAGTCATCGTTAGCTATGATTCTTCTATTGTTGCGCCATCTACAACACAAATTTATGCCTCCTCCTGGGCACAGGGTAGGAATATCCTAATTCCCCCAATCATCAGAAGATTTCTCATATCTTCCTCCTCTTCTGTCAGCTGCACCTGCTGATCTAAATTCAGTTCCGAGCCTACCTGCTCTATCAGCTCCTCAGGCTGATCCAAATTCACCTGCTCATCCCTACCCACCTGAAAATATGGGATGCTTCCACTGCCCTCCTAGAAGACTATGAGATCAACCGATCCCATCTTCATCAGCACTCCTTGCTGAATTGAACTCTCCTCCGAGTCCATGAGACCTTCATATGGTCCCAAATTCGCATCTCTGCCCACCTGGTAGTTTAAGATGCTTCTGCTGCCCTCCTGGCAGTCTTCAATATCCCACAACAATCTCCTTTCATTGCCCAGCTGGCAATGTGAAATTCCTTGGCTATCCTCATGACAGTTCGTGAGATCCCATGGTGATCTCAATTCATTTCCCTCCTGGCAAATGGGAATTTCCTCTCTACTCTCCCGGCAGTCCTTGAGATCCTCATCCGATCCCAATTCATCCTCTTCATCATCGATACCTCTCCCAGTCTCTGGCTCACACTCATAAATCATCTTTTCCTCAGTGGCCTTGAGGTTTTCAACATACCTCAACCATTCCTTTAATAGCCTGCGCTGCCCTCTGACCATAAACTCCTTGACTGGCCATTTTTCTTTTGCCTTCTTCATGGGAAATTCACGCATTCGTCTCATCCTCCTATCCTACTGCATCCGTAGTTCAAACTTCTCTATGTCTGCCTTTAATTCATAGAGCTCTTTATCCATTTCCTTCTCCATTTTTGAAAGCCTTTCTTCCTTGCTTTTCTTCCTCCTAGCATGCCTATGGTCTTCAGTAACCATGGTGTTGTCTTTTCCTGCTCTCCCAGCAGTCCTGCTGCTGCCACTCATCACTAAGAGTTCTACCACCTTCATCATCTTACAGTCTCCCTAACTGTCTTTCTCGACTGTTGCTTTCCTGCAAACAATCGTCACAGAGCCTTCAACACTCTGTCTTCCTCTTGCCTCTTCTCTCTGCAATATACAAACAAAATCTCACTCTGATACCTCTTGATGTGTATCAGAGTGCTCTTTACCTCTTCCTGCCTCTTCCTTCCTGAGATATACAGACAAGAACTAGGCTCTGATACCACTTGACGCAGGCGAAGAGCGGTCCTACACCTCCAACTCACCCGCCTGCTCACAGGATCGTTCAAATTCTCTGACGAGCCGAATTATCTCTTTAGATTCCTGAGTGGGATCCGTTGTCAAACACCCAGTCCACAGGTCCTTTAATTCCCTTCACAGCCTTCTACACTTTACCGTGACCTTTTCCTGACTCAATATCGGGTTTCGGGGTTTCCTAATGCCCGAGGTTGAGAGTCTCTTCTCGCTTGAACTCCTGGCTACCGATTCTCCGATGCACCCTTTTCTCCATGTGCTGGCCCTCCTGGCTCAGCTCCCACCATATGACCACTGCCTCCGTGACTGTGGCCTTACCTCCTTTTGCGGCTACTCCTATCGGGGTTTCGGCATTTTCAATGTCAAAATGCACATGTGTTACACATTATTTTCTTCATCCCTATGATCGTTAATGATGTAAACCTATCTATTTCCTTTAGAGGGGTCACAGTGGCCTGAGTTCCTGAAGAGAGAAGGAAGAAGAACTTTTC